>JAJMGC010000019.1:0-283965 GCA_030574995.1 Suhomyces maxii
CTCCCAACTGAGCTAAAACCGCAAACAAGAGAACCCACGGCGGGAGTCGAACCCGCAATCTTTTGATTAGAAGTCAAACGCGTTAACCATTACGCTACGCAGGCGCTGATCGTTGTGGGGCTTGTCACGTGAGTTCTTATATAAAGAAAGCTATGAATAGACATATGTCTAAATCGCGTCGACTCTATCTGGATTGAGACCCTAACTATTTGACTTCATTTAATTTAGGGAAATAACGAACAAAAAGGAGTATATTTTTATATCACTGTTTTTTTTTTTTTTTCAATATTTGGTCGGTTCAGGTAATGGCTTCGTTAGTTTTAACCTTCACAAATAGACAAAAGCCCAATTTCTGCTGCACAACCCTGGAACTTCGTAAAACAGATAGTGGAATATTCTTTTAGTGCTACCCCTCCCTCTTATCAATTTCCACTCTAACTGAAATCATAAGGTGCTTAAGCTGTTCAAGAACACGTTTAATGATGTGCTTGATTTCACCACTACTCCTTTAATGGTAACTACTGTTGCAATTTCTCCGAAGCTAACGGGAAGACCATACATTCTGTATTTATTTTTTCGGAACGATTAAAGTATATTTCTTGGACTGTTTGTATCTGGCTTCTCAACAACCAGCCGTTGATCAAGGCAAAACTTGAAACATCTTCTGATAATAAATTTACCCCACCATACTACTAAATTACCCCCAACAGATATCCGAGCCATTGTTAAAAAATGGGCTTGATAGATCCAACAGCTTCGGCGAGGGATGAATTTTAAATCAAGGTGTTTCTCCGTGAAAACTGTAATGTATTTTTATGTACTCCACATTTGCGATGTAACTGAAGTCTACACACGATTTTCTTTTTTAATTTTGTGGCTTAATATAATTATTCGAGGAAGTACTTTTCTCCCGAGAATCAAGGAAGGAGGTAAAAAAAAAGATGGTTGGAGCTTCATGATGTAGATACACTCCAAGGTAACATATATTCAATTGTAACAACAAGACGAATCTTCTAGCAAGTATCTAGTACTAAATTTACCTAAAAATCATTTTACATTAAGACTGCGAAAGCTAGTTGCCTCCGTAGCCTAAGCCATGTTCACAGCTATTGTGCAGTAGTTTTAGATATTTGTTCATAACTTTATCTACAATTATGTACGTTATATCAGTTATAACGACTAAACTGATAAACTGATATTATTTTCAAGGAAAAATATTACGAATGTTCCAATGGCGAAACCCCCCATTGAGAACCGTCAAACTGGCCATCTGGGTGGTTTCTATACATCGGGCAATAATGATTCGCCAAACTACAAGTGACACAGTAAAAGACAGCAAAAAACCAAAAAAAAAAAAAAAAAAAGAAAAATCACTGTTAATCATTAGACAATCTGTGAATAAATGTAGTATCTCTGCTAGTCAGCTGGAAACTCCCCCAAGTATTCTCAACATCATTTGATTTTCCTTCGATTAATAGACTTTTTTTTTCATGGCTCACTTATGGCGTTTGAAGTATTTTATGGGGTAAAAATCTGGCAACCAATGCGGCTTTCTTTGTCGGTTTCTTTTTTACCTCCAACAATAGCCAATACCTCCTCTCTATTACCGACACCTTGCAAATTGTACCTGTTGTTACTAGCTAAGCATGGACTTCTATTGTTTGCGGAGACAATATAGCCCACCTAATTTTCTTCAGAGACATAGAACTATGGCAATTAAACCTGTATTGAGTCATATACATATTATTTATTCCATAGCGCACCCCAAAGTCATGGATCGCCTAGAAAATAATCAAGCTGTTTTCCCGAGAAACTAGTTCCGTTCGCGGCTCGATAACAGCTCAACACTTTACATTTGATTATGTGTTGGTAGGAACACACGAGAAATATATGGACAGATACGATTTCAACTATCTATTGTGTATTCTCATAACCCTCAGGAACATCCAAGAAAAGCGGGACTGTCCTAAAATCAATCTGGTCGTCTGAAACGCGTCGTTCTTAATTGGTTTTTTTTTATCTTTAGGTCAAGGTAACTATAGTATAATGACATGACGTCAAATGATTGTCGGGAGAATTTTGATGGTTTTTGTCTGTTATAGATTAGAATGGGGTTGGTAGAAGAGGAATGGTACTATAATGTTGATCCACAACAGGGTTATGGGGAGGGAGGGAGAGGGAGTGATAGTTAGGAACATGTTGCTACCCCAGTTTTAACGGTCTATTGTAATTTTTTCAGACAAATGTACCCCGCATGATATGGTGTTCTCCCGAGAGACGTGCATGATTGTTAGGTTAGTTTTCCAGATCCACATTACGGAAATAGATAAGATGCATAAATAGTAAAATTTTTGGGGGATACCAGGAGGTGCACGACTAAGTGGAGTGATGGTTCTTACAGTTAAAAGTTCCCAATATGGAAATGCGGGCAACCCCAACCTTAAAAAATTGATTCTGGAACTGTACACCTGCAGATCAGCAGCTACAGGGCTACGTCATTGTCACGTGACTGGGTCATCACTTTGACACTAAAAAAAGGTGTCTAATCAGACAGGTACGGTACATTAGACTACCTTACAGGGTGTACTTTCCTGTGAGTTGGTGGTGTTGAAAAGCCAGCAAAAACCTCAAGTGGATATATGGGAGGGGCGGATGGTACGGGGGCTATAGTTTATATACGACGGAGATGTTGTTATCGTTGTTGATGCCCTGGCTCGAAATGTCTTACGGGTTTTAATTAGGTGCACTTGCAAGAGCAATAATGATAAGTTTCGAGGTGTACATTCCTTTTTCTTGTTCGCTTGAGCCGCCATGTCTGTGGGAATTTATTTTCTGGGTATTTACATATTAATATGCACGGAGTGTATATACACATAAGAGCCATGCAGTTTAGCAGCTTACGGCCTCCACCCTACTATCGATAGCAAAGTCAGGTACCACAACTTCCGATTGCTAAAACCTAATATAAAAACCCCAGGGTTCCCCCCCAAAATAGTTCTGTTCTACAATTCTACTAGTACAATACATCATCATGAGTAAAGATACTGGTATTGGTGACGCTGACGCTCCAGCTCATGCTCCTCCAGCTGTTGAGCTTAACCCTCAAGTTAGAGAAGATGGTTTGTTTGAACAATCCTCTTCTAGTTCTTCCTTGACCGAAAAAAAGAACAAAGATCCTTCTGATTTGGAATCTGTCCATTCTCGTCTTGCTGCTCCTGGTCAAGGTGAAAGAGGTAATATTTTATCACAATATTCCGAAGAACAAGTAATGCAAATGGGTAGAAATTATGCGCTTAAGCATGGTTTGGATGTTGAATTATTCGCTCGTGGTGCTGCTGTTGCCAGATGTCCGAGTGAGTTCAACTCAATGCCATTTTTATCTGAAGAAGAAAAAGTGGGTTTGAACACAGAAGCCACTCACAAATGGCACATTCCTGGTAAATTGATTAGTGTCATTGCTATGGGTTCCATGGCCGCTGCTGTCCAAGGTATGGATGAATCTGTTATCAATGGTGCTACTTTGTTCTATCCAAGAGCATTCGGTGTGGATAAGATGGCTGAACCAGATTTGATCGAAGGTTTGGTCAATGGTGCCCCATACTTATGCTGTGGTATCCTTTCTTGTTGGACTACTGATTTCTGGAATCATCACTTGGGTCGTAAATGGACTATTTTCTGGACTTGTTTAATTTCTGCACTTACTTGTGTTTGGTCTGGTTTTACCAACACTTGGTGGCATTTGTTTATTGCTAGATTCATGCTTGGATTTGGTATTGGTATTAAATCGGCTACTGTTCCTGCTTACGCTGCTGAAACTACACCAAAGCATATTAGAGGTTCTTTGGTTATGTTGTGGCAATTCTTCACTGCTGTGGGTATTATGTTGGGTTATGTTGCTGCCTTGGCTTTTTACTATGTTCCAAAGCATTCCTTTGGTACTGGTTTAAATTGGAGATTGATGTTAGGATCTGCTTGTATTCCTGCCTTTATTGTACTTTTCCAAATTCCTTTTGTTCCTGAATCTCCAAGATGGTTGCAAGGTAAGAATAGACATGCAGAAGCATTTGAATCTTTATGTTTATTACGTAGTGAAAAAATTGCAGCTGCAAGAGACGCATTTTACCAATATGTTTTATTACAAGAAGAACACTCTTATGATATTCCATTTTACAAGAAGGTCATTGAAATGTTCACTGTTAGGAGAAATAGAAATGGTGCTTTTGCTGCTTGGATTGTTATGTTCATGCAACAATTCTGTGGTATTAACGTCATTGCTTATTATTCTTCATCTATTTTCATTGAATCGGGTTTCTCTGAAATTAGTGCTTTACTTGCATCATGGGGTTTCGGTATGATTAACTTTATATTTGCCATCCCTGCTTTCTTCACTATTGATAAGTATGGTAGAAGATTCTTACTTTTAACCACCTTCCCACTTATGGCTCTCTTCTTGTTGATTACAGGTCTTGGGTTCGTTATTGATGAAGAAACCAACAAAAATGGTAGATTAGGTATGGTTGCTGCTGGTATCTACTTATTTGCCTGTGTTTATTCTTCTGGTGAAGGTCCAGTTCCTTTCACTTACTCTGCTGAAGCTTTCCCATTGTATATCAGAGATCTCGGTATGTCTTTCGCTACAGCTACTTGTTGGTTCTTCAACTTTATCTTAGCTTTTTCATGGCCAAAGATGAGAACATCTTTCGGTTCTACTGGTGCCTTCTGTTGGTATGCAGCTTGGAATGTGGTTGGTTTCTTCTTAGTCTTGTGGTTCTTGCCAGAAACTAAGGAACTTACCTTAGAAGAATTGGATGAAGTGTTCGATGTTTCCTCTATGGAACACGCCAAATACCAAACCAAGGAATTATGGGATGATATTCAAAGAGTCATCTTACGTCGTAATGTTGCAAGACAACGTCCATTATATGAGGGTCACAGAAGAATGGCCGTTACTAATCCAGAATGGAATGAAAAGACTGAAGTTTCTCACGTTGAGTAAAAAATTCAAGTTCCAGTCAATTGATTTGATTGCAGTAATTAATTTAATGAATGTTAAGCTAATAATAGTAAATTTGATTAGAAATAATCTGTAGATTAAATTTAGAAGTGAATTGGCAATAGTGAAATTGGATCATTGCTGTCCGTCAATTATGTGGTTACATACGTTGCAATGATCTACCTATTGTTGCACAAGTGCTTTCGACATGGGGAGAGTGGAGTGGATGCAGTGTAGGAGCATATCACAGAATCGATGCAAATTATAAAGCATAAAGAGGGTAAATTACATTCCCATTAGTTTTGTTTTGAGATTGACTAGTCATCTTATCATGCACATGCATCAAATTACATCATAGCAGACCAAAATGCGTCAAAGAGAATATTTGCCACCTGCATGATCCATGCAAGGATTAATATTTTTACTACTATTGAAGATCCCAGTCTCAAAAATGTATGGTAGCAATAACCTGCAGCAACTGTGGGTTGGATTATAGGCAAAACGTGAGACGACAATACATGAGTATTTACGGATTTGTCTCTGATCTACTGTATGGTGCTATCTGCATACAATAGCGTTTTGCTTTGTTAAGCCACATAATTAAGTGGTTCCATTGGAGTAACTATGCGGAGATATCCAGGAAGACAACCAAGCTTTTTGAGGGCTTCTATCAAGTCATTCATTGAACCAAGCCTTGAAGGATTCAAACCTTTCTACCTACCTAACCCCGCATTCTACATTGATAAGCACAATACATTAGATAGAAGCACAGCTTTTGAGCGTTTGTCGCATGGTTGGTTCTTTTACATATACTGCACCAGATGCAGTACCATATAATTTATTGAAAAAAAGAAAAATGTCAAACAATACAACATAAACCCAGACATCGACCTTATAAGGTACAACACCTAAACCTCATAAACTGATCAACTGGATTCATAGTGAAGGCACCTGAAACTTACACCCCATACTTAATCTAATGAACATTGGAACATAGAAATTTCAGACAAAAAGTGTTGGGATCTTCGCACTTAAGCAAGTTGTAACTACTCGTGATGCTTGACGCTCCTTAAACCCAGAAACTGGGGTTTGCCGATCTCATCGATAGCTGCTAAATCAGAGTCTGACACTCCGATCAAATCCTTCAAGTTTTTTTCAATTTTTTCCTTGCTCAAAGCACTAGCAATTGGCAAAATCTTCACGATTTCTCGACTATTGTAGTTTATCATACCAGACCAAGATCTACGACAATGCCAAAGGCTTTCTTGTAGTTATGGACAAAATCATGTAATTTCTTCACTTAACTAATGTTTTAAGTAAAATTTTCCCTAATAAACTCACCAACATGAAGTCCAAAATCCCTTCTTTGGCTCCATTGCAGAAAGGTTGTAGATTTTTGGAGGATGTGGTGGTTTAGCGGAAGTTTTGCTTGATGGGAGTTTTACTAGCTAGACCGGATTTTTTATGATGCGGAACGGATCATTTAATCTTCCGCTAGCTACTGTCCTGTTATGGTAGTCTTGCACTGTTCTCGGAGAATACTGAGGGTTCCGATGCGAATTCCATTTCCGTTCACTGGCTGGTCCCTGTTTATTCACCGCTAGCTTTACACTTGTGGTTCGTAATTCGTAGTGAAGGCTTGGATTCTAAGAAATATACTATTAATTATAGTTGATGATGTTGCATTGTGGTTGGTCTGGGGTAATTTACGGCTAGTCCCCTAATGGCTTGTACTAAAATTATCCGCTATTCAAAATCGTTATAGATCAAAATTGTAAGTAATTCTAAACATCAACCTTCGAATTACTTTTGGTACTCAGTAATGTTTTTGTTCCGAAGGGCTTGCTTCAGGAAACTCCATCAAATTGACAAAGCTCGGTACTTTGACTATATGGGAGACGTACAGTAGATCCAGTTTGAATTTTGCAACTCCCTTATCAAGCACAAAGATGTGTACCATTTATGGGTCGCCCACAATTTTGCAAGATGTCTAACATAGCAAATAAACTAAATACGTTTATACATAATTAATGGATTTATAAATGTAGTATAAAAAAGTAGTTACAAATTATCAAATGGAGTTCCCTGTCTATTCGTTGACCAAATAATTACATAAGGTAGTTCTGCCTCAACATAGATCAGTATGGAAGTCTGTCTTCTCACAACTTTACAAAAATCGTACAGTAATATCCTAATTACCTCTTCAGTTAAATTCATTCATATTCCATATGTTATATCAAAATTGAATTCAAGAACTTATTTTATAAAGATGTATAGTTCAGTGATTAAGAAACAAGCATTACCTTTGTTCCATAAATTCAACAAATATGTTGCCTTTTCACCTAACTAGCGACCCGTTCTACACGGATCATTTTACATTTCAAAACAGTATATTCATGATAGAAGCTAAACTTTTAAATTTCTATTTTTTTTTTTGGGGGGGGGGAGGGGGTAAATATTCATAGAGAGATCCATGGAATTACTGGTGAACTTACCTGCAACTCACAACCCAACTTCAGTCTAATGAACATTGAATAATAGAGATTTCAAACAAAGGTAGTTAGTCCATGGGTAAATCGTGGTGCTTAAGCATATAAGAATTTATTATGCACCTCGTTGTATCTTAAACCAGAAACTGGGGTTTCCTTCACGATCTTATCGATAGCTGCTAAATCAGAATCTGACAATTCAACCAAGTTTCTCAAGTTCTTTTCAATCTTTTCCTTGGTGGAAGCACTAGGGATTGGCAAGATCTTGACTATGTCTTGACCATCGTAGTTTTTCTTACCAGAGATAGCCAAGATCCATGATAATGCTAAGGATTCAAGAGAAGTGTTCTTGACATTATGGGCAAAATCATACAATTTCTTCACTAAAACGATGTTTTTAGCAAAATTTTCTTTGCTATAAGTACCCATCATAAGTCTGACATCACCTTCTTTGATTCCACCGTAGAAAGCGTCTGGGGTTTCAGCAGCATAATCGGTCAAGTAACCCCTACAAAGTGGGGAATAGGCGATAATTGGAATGTTGTGTTTGGATAACTCTGCCAATACTCCGTTGTGGAGAAATTCTTGGGACATTATGGAGACTTCTAATTCCACACAAGAGATTGGGGCCACGGCAGCTGCTTTAGCGATCGATTCGGCACTAACTTCAGAAAGAGAAATTCCGTCGATTCTTCCAGATTTCACATGTTCGTAGATGTAACCAACAGTTTCTGCGATAGGAACATTAGGATCGACTCTGGCGGTTTCGAATAAGATCTTTGGTCTCTTAGATGGATCGGTGGAGAAGAATGATGTTATGTTGTCGATAGATCTGTCGATGGCTTCCTTTGATCCATCAGGTAAGTACTCAGGAGTGATTGCACCTTTAATGGAAACGATCAATTGACTGACAAAGGCAGGGTCGTCCAGCTTGGAGTCGACAAAAGCCTTGATAAGCTTTAAGTTGGCGTTATCTGGGCCGTAGAACTCACTTCCATTGATGACACTGACTCCAAGGTCTTTATCAGAAGTGATGTAATCCATGGTTTCGATGGATTGAGCAGTAGGTGGAGGAACTGGCATCCATGTTAAGGACATGGATCCAAAACCAAAGGTGCCGGGAATGTTAACTGACATGGTGTTGTTGTTCTAAAGATCTTTAGGGGTTTTATGTGGTGCTTTAACAGAAAGTCTAAGGATTTTCTTGAAGGGTTTCTTTGACGTATTTATATTACCTTAGAGCGGATATAAAATTTCCGCAACGGATACTTTATGTTCCGCAACGGATGGTTTATCTTCCGCTCTCGTGTCTCAGTGATTCACCTATTTTCAAAAAATACTCTTGAATCATTCCACCTCTTCTACTGGCACCTGAACTTACTAATCGCTACCATTAAATTTGATTTAGAGTAATACACTCTGAATTATACACTTGTTGCAGTGTAATTTGTCTTTAAGAATCCACCGTTAGTCAATAATTGTCTTGGCTTCTCTTGTGTTGATCTGATAAAATCTGCCAATCGGATAGAACTATCCTCACTGTCGGACACAAAAAAGGATATAGCTCTTTGATAGGTTTACAAATTGCATCAAATCAATGCATAAAAAATTTGTTTCAGACGTTTCACTCCTCTCATGATTAATCAGCTCGCCAGTTCACCAGGTCACCACCTTTCTCAATAGGGGCAACTGCCACGCTACTATACATCATACGTTACATGTCTGTATCTATGTACGTTTTTCCACAGCAACTCAATCTGGTACTTTTTTTTGACTCTGGTCACTTTTTTTTCACCCCCTGATGCCAGATAAGGCCGTTTTAATCACATTTCTGGCAATAAAGGTGCTTTATGCGGCCTAAAGTGCCTTTTGTTTTCTCCCCACAATCTGTTTTTGCAGGTTACTCAAACATAAGTTGTAACTCTATTTTATCCAAGCGCATTATGCAGGATGGCAACAAAACCTACTTCCATACAGAGTTTGGAACCTACTAGTGTCTTAGTCAGGGCTATAGAACGCGTTATCGTAATTGAAATACGGTGATCACCAGATTGTGGTCTTAATTCGAAAACGTAATCAGCATGAGCGAATTAGAGAATCCGTCCTCCAGATTTCATACAATTCCGCAAACCCTGATTATTCATAGACGTCTTGTAATTGAAAAGAGACGTAATTATCATGACTTTCTCCTGATTGTTTCGTTTTAGCTAAGCTTGGGCTCACTGCGAATCTTACCTGTTCCATCCAAGGAATCCAAACTCCCTGTTACCCCTGCTGAAAAGGGCAAATGCAAGACAGCCAATAATTGTTTTTGAACTATCTGAATTCGAATAGCAAAGACAGCCACTTTGTGGTTTAAACGAGGTTGACTACCGAGTTGAGACCGATACTGTAGAATTGAAATGAGTTGGTGAAGCGGATGGTAGTGGGGCTTTAAATTTCATTCACTATCGCTGGCCGGGAAGAGACTGAAATGTTTCGGAGCGTGTTTGTAATACCAACCAACAGGAAGATTCGAGCTTGCAATTTTGTTCAAAAATCATAGCTTTCACAACGAGGCTTCATAACATGTATAAGCCTTCTTCCTGAAGTCTTCATGGTGATGCTTACCATATCTGCTGTTTTCATTCGTGCATTTTTATCCTGTAGATGTTCTTGATCAGACTTGAAATGAGCCTAAGTGAGTTTGGATATTTTTAAATTACAATTAGCACAAAGAACAAATCCTTTAGACTGCCTTTGTTTCTGGTAGCAATGCAGCATTGAAACCTTATTAGCGATCGCCATCCATCTCTTTTAGTGGTTTCTTGACTCATTAGTTTGTTTATGGTTAGCTCATTTTTTGCATCTATTGTTCTCGCAATATCCCGAAGTGGTAACACTGTAACACTTCATAATAATAGTTTCCTACAATAGGTGCTGGTTCATTATCAAGGGTTGCAAATCAAAGCCAAACATCACCAGAAGAGTGTTTAAGGCTGGATGTAATCGGTTATTCGCTTCGATGACTTCGGCTCATAATATTTTATAAGTATTTTGTCCTGGAAATGACTCCAACAACTTGACTCCATTGATGATATGTGATAAGAAGCATTGCATCAACATGGTTAACCGCGTATCGTTTCTATATAGGAAGTGCCACAATAGTAGGTGGACTTACAAACGAATCAGAGTGATAATCCTAATGATAATTGCGCGGCTTAGCGGAGCCAGCTCGAAAATACGTCAAAGATAAAGACAATACCACGAAACAAGGTCCCAAACGGTTGCACTACATAAACAGCATGATTCGTTCCATAATGAGCTATTTGGAATTTCGAATTTTGAAGTTGGATATGGTTCTCTATGGCCACCCACCTAACTTGAACGATGCCAATGGCATTGAGAAACCAAAATCAGGGGCTGAAGGATCCAGTCCATTTTATGAGCCTGAAATAGACTTGGAAGAACAAAATCTTCTTAAAAGGTCTCGTATCAAGAGAACTCTTCAATTCCTTACAACCTCTTTGATATGTGTTGCTCTAGTAGCCTTTTTTACCTATAAGCTGATGCCTGGCTTGAATCTGAGGAGAAGTTTGGGTCTTGAAAGGGTGCCAGTAAGCTCAGCCTATTCACAAAAGGCTGGTTCAAGAATGCGGTTTGCTGCTGTCGATGCTGGAGCTCCTCTGGAATCAAGCTCTAGTCATGCTGCTAATGAGATATTTACTGTGACAGATCCAGAAGTGGTTCGGTCTTCATACGGCTCGTCGCTCTTTTCCTCTCTTTTGATGAACCACACTTTCGGAAGCTCCTATGGAAAGCCATTTGTGACCAAGTTGAGGCCACCAAACATTGAGTTCAACAAGGTGGTCCTTACTCTTAATACCAGTGTGAACTATATTCAGTACGATCGTTTAGCCCATTTGTATGTGGGAGGTAACCAATTATGGAGAACTTCGACCATTGAGCCTGGTGGAAGTGTATTCTTTTCAATGTTTCAAAAGGATGTCTCTGACTATGCTAATCTATTCACTAAAGCTAACGAACTTATCTTTCAATTAGACAACAACGTCGACCTGTCATTAAGAGGAGAATTTGAAACTACTTTAACAGTAGATTATTATTATGATAACTCGGTAGATAACAATATGTTTTCTACCAACAAGCCCGCTGACCTGATTTACCCCTTGATTGATGCTCCTTCTCTGCAACCTCCTACCAGAAACATAGAAGATTCTTTCACAGTAATCTTACCAAAGGTATCAGATAATTCAACCAGGTTGTTACTTCGTATATTTTCCTCTGGTAATGGTGATGAAGAATTCTGGTATGCTAATCAGTACCTGAATGGTGGGCATGGTCCTATCAGAATTCTTAATGTTTTTTTTAATGGAGACAAAATTTCCACTATTGCCCCAGAGCCAGTCATATTTACCGGTGGTATCTCGCCATCTTTATGGAGACCTGTGGTGTGTACGGATGCTTTTGATTTACCACCATATGATGTGGATATAAGTGGATTACTTCCACATCTTTGGGAATCTTCTTCTTCTCTGAATTCTCTGTTGGAAATACAAATCAGTAATGGAATCGGAGAGGTACAAAAAGCATCAGCTTCTGTTGGTAATGGCTGGATTACTGCTGCTAGTTTATTGGGTTATGAGAACTCTAAAGTGGTTGGAGTGGAAGGTAATGTTGATAGTATTGCTCATCATGAACATGGAAGTCTTTATGATGAAAAACCTATGCAAATCGTTTCTACCTCCTTCAACACTTCTATCAAGAGTTCTTTATCTTTCAGATTAAACAATGGTGACACAATGAATACCTTGGTTGAATCCTCAAGTAAGTCTGGAACGTACAATGCTCAAGGGAATTTTGACGACCAAACTCAGTACACCAGTCATTACGGATCGACAGTGAACTCTTTCAAGGTCTTAAAGGACTCTGACAAGTCAACCATTTATCAGCTTAAATCTACTTTCAGGTACCCTCTTGTTTTGAACACTACTTTGACTTCAGATTCGGACGGAAATTTAACCAGTGATTATGAGTCAGTGAATCATATGAAAGGGATGTTTTTGAATCTTAATTCAGACGATGTGTACGAACTAACAAATGGTCAAAGTATAGATAATATCAGTCGCTACAATCCAAACTCCCATTCTTCGTCTGGAAAATCAAACTTTACACTCAGTATGAACATTGGTCCAAATGATTTTACCTTTGACAGAAAAGTTTGGACAGCCAACTCCTCGGTATCTAGAGATGAAAGCTCAAGATCAGAATTCTCACTAACTAACCCTCAGAATGGTTCAACACTTTTAAATTTCAGCAACTTCTTGAGTTCGATATATGCTTCAATTAGAGAAACAGAATCTTCCTCAAGTAAAGCTGCAAACAAAGCCCGAGAATATTTTGACCAGTTCTCTTTTTTAAATGAGTAATTACAAATTGGGTTATAATGAGTAAAGGGCTGGCTCTCTACTCAATTATTAGATATATATATGATTCTTCGCTTTTAATTTAGACAATTGTGTTACCAACAAAATAAATGTTTCATTCCAGTTTTTGTGCTCTACAAATATATCGGTAATCAATCCCCTGATTTTCAAATACAATTATTTTCTAAATAGCTGGTTATACTCGATCCAAAAATCCATTTTCAAAAACAACTGCTCCATCAACAACTGTAAGCTTTTGGTTACTTTGATTATGAACTTTTGCACAAGAATCCTCTCTAACATCTGGAACATTTATGCTCAGTATTTTTGTTTTGTACATCTTTCCATCTTCATCACAGTGGACTGGGAAATATTGTATATACTTTGTATAAGAAATACAGGTATCTCCGGGAGGAGATCCCTTGTAGTTCTCATCAAAAGCACAGGCAGCCCTGGTCATTAAGCCATAACTAGCTGGTGTGGTGTAGTGGCCGATATAGACCTTCTCTTTAGACTCATGATCGTGCAAGTATCCACCCCAGGTGTTACTTCCATCAGTTTCGTTGTGATAAAGTCTGACAATTTCTGTGGTATAAGTCCTGTTAAACATCCAGTCCCAGTCGTGATAGCATGAAATTCCTGGTCCGTTGTCTGCACCTTGCTTACACTGGGTAGAATTAGAAGTTGGGCCTTCTCCAAACACACTGAAGGTAAGATGGTTGGTGGTGTTTCCTGCTCTAGGCTGGAGTCCAATATACCCCACATGACTATCATTTCCAAAGAAAGCTTCCACTGCATAGTAGTATCCAGTTACTTTTCCATCGATTACCTTGATTTTGTTTAGCATTCTAGTATAATCGCTAGGTCCAGTACCTTCAAACCAAACGGTAGGAGCACCAAAAATAGCACAGATGAAAAAGGTAATTGGTAGAGCAGCTGAGAACTTCATTATTGATGAATACTGAAAAATAAAGGGTTTAGACTGCATTATATAGCATATAATTAAATGCATGGTCTGTTAATGAAGGTTGCGAAATCTTGCAACAGTGCTCAAACTATAAATAATAGACATGTGGGCCATAAAATTTCTTTCGCTGACCAAGAAGACCAGCTCAACGAATATAGTACCCACTGATAGATGATATCATAGTGTTGAGGAAGCTTCACTAGTAAACCGAGGACCTGTTTTGCTTATGGTTCTAGCCTCCGTTGGGTTCTTAGTATGGTGGAACCATGACCATCTTTGATTGTCAGTTTAGTGGAAGAAAGTGCAACCAAAAATCAGTCATTGAACGGATTTGTCAAGTATTGAGGGGTCCCATAAAGTAATGAAACGGGGTTTTCAGGAACTTCTTGAGACTAACTTCAACATTGTGGATTTGTCTAAGGAAGACGGTCGAGAGTTGGAAGACCTCCATAAAGTCAGAGGTTACAAGAGATTCATCAGCCCTAAGAAGGGTCTTCTCGATGTCTTTGACAACGACAAATAGACTGATTGAAACCTGTTGGAATTGCGGGCTGTAGTACTATGTATTTGATGTTTGTCGGTTGTTTAAAAGAAGTGTAAACAGACAAACGGTGCTACTTGAAGCAAGTGAATTGTAGGGCTGCGTATGGCTCCTGTAGCAATGCTAATAGGCGAGAGTGGTGGTGGGTGCAAAAACCGGCACTTACAGCCCGTAATTTATGCACTAGACGTTACATATTAGTGTATCTGACTATGAAAAGTATTACTACTGCTTAACCGGTAGATCTACTCACTCGTCCACCGCATTGGTGATTTGAGGGGTTGCCCGTGGAAAAAACACGGACAAGGGTCTAATAGGTGGCTGTGGTAGTAGTGGGATCAACTGGTCCACAGTGTTTATTGGCTATCTTAGTTAATTAGGTAGATACATTTTTGTAAACTGTACCTAAAAAATATTCTTGGAACTTGGCAGTTGGCAGACCAATGGACGACATCCGCCCACACCTCACATCAGTAGCCACTTGTTGTTTACATCTCATATGACGCTGTTCCGTGTCGGTGGTTTATATTGTGGTGGTTGTTCGTTGCAACGGGGTAATTTACGGATAATACCCTTTTTGCTAATAGTTACTCCCCATTCGTAAAAATGGTCTGGCCAGAGTGGTTGCTTGACTTTGCCCCAAACAAAGCCAGTACCTCCAAGTGTATACTGATGTACGATGTAACACTCGCATGTCATCATATTGCGGCTCTGTTCTGCTCTACTGTACTCTGCTCTGCATCTTTTCCCTACCCACATCTACCATGTAAGCCCATGCTGTTGACAGGTTTAGCGCGTCTTTCGTTAATATGCACAAGTCACACCACCCCTCTTTTTGGTTAGTGCATTTGATGAACATGAGAGCGGAGAAGTCACGTGATCTTATCATCACGGTTTAGACCCACCCCCCTAAAGTAGCAGCCAGTGTCATAAGCAATCAGCCATTGCCATATGTCTACTTCTGAGACCCATGTTGATGCTGGACAGCTGAATCCCAAGATGACGACCCCCCACGCGTGTGTGCTTGAAGCCCCCCACTCTTCGTCGCCCCCAGATCAACGCCCAACCTCGTCCTCCACCCCTTTAGCCCCCACCACCAGCTTCAAGAAGCTTCTCAACTCCCATCTGCTGATCTTCAATGCCCTAAACAACCCTGACCTCGACGTGTCCCCCAACTTGACTTACCAGACCCGCTTCATCCCGGAAACCCAGATGTCGCCCGATTTGGACCCGCTGTTTTCGCTTACTTCGTGGCAGTCCATCAGCAACGCGCCTTCAAGGGCACAATCAGTCAACTCACACGGTATCAACAGGTTGAGTCCTTCGCCAGCGCCGGTTGTAGTCTCGGCGCCGACATCAGCAGCAGGCACCGGTGGTTCTGGTGGTGCTGGCTCCACCTTAAAGGCTCATCGTCCTGATTCCATCCTCTCGCTCACCACCGATGAGGATCCCAAGGAGTCTTTGGTGATAGTCCAGTCGCCGCGGACACCATCAAACGTGATGGTGTTTGAGACAGATGAAGAAGACGGCGACGACATGGACGAGTTGAGGAACCCGTCGTCTTTCATCATGCCCAAGATGAGTCTTTCAGATCTGGAACCAAAGAAGGGTTCGTTTGAGGTGGCAATAGTGAGCTCCATTGTCAAGGATACAGTCAGGCTCGTGAAGTCCATTGAGAAAGGATTGGACGATAGGGCCATCACCATCAAACATGTCAATGTGGCATCAAAGCGTGCCAGTTCCAATGTCAAGAACTCAGATTTGGTGTTCCTTATGAATGATGGATCTAAAGCTTTGGTGGACTTTTTGGGCACCTTCAAAGAAGACCAGCCTCCAAAATTAACCATCATTAATATCATGACCTTCAACTATTTCATCACCTTGTTTGAATTGATAAATAAAATGAGGCCTTACCAAATCTGGAAGACTTCTTCATTAAATAATGAGAAATTGTGTGCAAAGTTTAAAGATTATATTCGACATGAATTCAGTCAATCAGAAATGTTCAATTCTAACTTCAAAAAGATCACTAAAAGAAATAGACAGTTTGAAGTAAGATCACAATGCATCAATTTAGCTGGTCCTAAATTCGATATATTAGATTTTTCCAGTGCCAAGATTGCAGAAACAAAATTACATCCTAGTTCAATATGGGTTAATGAAGGCTTTGAATTATCCAAATCTCAAGGTCAAGTTAACCCTACTACTTCAATTTATACCAATATAATCTCTACCAAAAAGTCAGATTATAAATCAATCGAAAAACAAATCAAATCAGATTTGGAATCTTCTTACCAGTTCAGTGATCCTTTAAAAATTTCCAATTCTAGTATCAGTGTTTGTTATTCACTATTCAAAAAGATCATTAATTCAAAGGATCAATATATAATTACTGATGAGAATAAGCACCTTTGGTTGATTCTAAGTTTTACTTTGGGAATTGGTTTAGGAATTGGATTTACTAATGTTGCTGATACATTTTTCAGCACTGGAATTCAAATCATTCAGAGGTTAACAGGATCAATCAAAACTTTTATTTCTAGAAATACTATGGTGGCTCCTAAATCATCAGTTGAAGCAGTAAATCCTGCTCCTATTTTTGATGTTTCTTCTTGGGTAGAAAATAATCAAACTACTTTCTTAGGAAATGTTTTAGATTATCTAAACGAAATTTCTAGGAGTTTATTATTGACTGGTAGTTTGGTTGTGGGTGGCTTTGAGAAATTAGTCCGCTTGTTCCTTTGAATGGTATGACTTTTTACTTAAATTGCATCAAGGCAAATGAATAATAGGAGCACTGTTGAGAACCTGTTAAATTCCGAAAATGCAACAAACTTGAGAGTCCTGTGATTATATTTTTATGGGATATAATCGAAGGTGGAGAAACTGTTGCTAAGCCTTCAAACCAGTTCTATTCCAATAATACATAAATGTGGTTTTTTAAGTGAAATAAGTGTCATGAAACTATACTTCTCCCTTTACCCCCTCCTAATAATTACCAATCGTTAGAATACAATCCACCATCTTTGCTAATCAAGTACTCATCAGGATATTTTGTGGTTTATACTGGGTTTCCCAGCTGGAAGCTGGAAGTTGCTTTGCTAGGACAGAGCATTATTTAGGTTTATAGTGCTAATAAATAGGTTTTTTGGATTATGCAATATATACAGAGTATAATGGATAATATTTACAGGGAAATGGATGGGAATCTGATCATAAGGCAAGTTGTTAAGAGATATGATCAGAAAGAATTGTCAGTACCAAAACAGTTCAGTGTAGTCGAGTTGATGGTTGTAGATAAGTCTAATGAATATCGACATTATTTAGTGTTTACGTTTCTGCCGAGCTTCGTGTTGATATTTCAGTTGAACGATCATTTTCGCAGTAACATCTCTTCGATCATCTTTGACTAACTTTGCTCTATAAAAGTGAGAATAATTCTCTATTCGTTTTCAACACTCTTTTTGTTAGTTCTTCAACTGACCATGAAGCTTACGTTCTCGTAGAAGTCCAACATCGGATTTTCACCTTTCTTGGTTCTGGTCTTCTCCACATCGGCCCACATCTCCAAGAAATCCCTGTGTTGCTCCACCTTGGGGATCTTACCGGTTACTTGCTTGTAGAGATCACTAGCAATGTCAAAGTCTGTTGGAAACATAATATCAAAGTATCCCTGGTAAGTCATGTAGGTACTGACATCCACCATCTTATCTTGAAGAACAGTCTGAACCACAGGAGCGTTGTAATACCCTTCTATGGTTTTCGGCAAGCTGTGGAAATCGGAACAGACCAACGAATGGTTAGGAAACTTGTGCTTTAAAATTTGGAAGAACTGGAGCAATCTGGTAGGAATAAATTCACCTGGAGTCAAATTGTCTTTGAAAGGTAAGAGAGAGTTCTTCCATCTCAACTTGGAGGAGGAGTGGTGCAATGGATGAATGGCATCCTTATCGGTTAAGAAGGGAACAGTACTCTTGAAGGTTTCGAACTTACCAGAGACAGTATTGGCGCTCTTCAACACTGGGAACTGACCGTTTTCTCTCAATTGCAAGAAGGCGTTAGAGAAGTAACTTAATTGAGGAGTGAAGAACTCGTAGAAGTCTCCGTGTTGGTCCACCAAGACTTGACCTTCGTGTGGTTCACCTGTGACGTTGTCGTATCTGATTAGATCATGGGCAAAGTTATCAAACACTTCCAAGGCAATAAAGAAACATGGCTCTTCAACTACACGGTCCCAGTCAAAGATAGACTTGTTGACGATCTCGAACTTGGAGGTATCCAAACCCTGTTGAATCAACTTCGATTTCATGGCACTTTCCAATTGTTTTGCAACCAATCGGGACGAAATTTCAATGATCTTGTACTGGGTTCTCTTGTAGATGTCTGGCTGGTGCTCCTTGATGTAGTTCAATACGTTACACATCAAGGTACCGTTACCACCACCCATTTCGTAGATGATAAGGTCTTGGTATGGATAGGCACCGTTGAGCTTGTAGTTGACCAAGAGGTATCTAGCAAGAGCTTCACCGTAATAAGGCTGGAAAAGCTCGGTGGGAGTGTGCCACAATTGCAACGAACGTCTGGTATTGGGAATTGGAGCCAGCTGGGAGTCTTGTAGTTGGATATTGTGTGCTCTTTGTGCCAATTTTGAGGTGGTGTTGACGAAAGCGGTGTCCAACTGGCTGGGGGAAACCTTTTCAAGGTGCTGTTCCTTCTTTTTGAAAAGCGACTTGGTTACTGGTTTCACGGGAGTTTGTGCTGAAGGAGCTGGTTTCTTGACCAATGCCTTGGAGCCAGTGGAAGTTTCCTTGGACAGCTCCTTGTCCGATTGGTCCCTTATCGAAGGCGCCTCGTCGTACTTGGTGTATTCCCTTTGCCAGTTGTCCATGAAGTCGTCGATATCCTTGATGTTGTTGTAGTCAAACGGCTTTTCTGTGTGAAAAATCTCCACTTCCTTGGAGAAGAACCCATAGTTCGGGTTGTACAAACTGTCTTCGATGAATTCTGACACCAACATCTTGACCTTCTTCGGCCGGTACTTGCTACGGGCAAGTTTGGCCGACGTAGTCACTGGATACTCGTTGTAGACTTCCTGGGGAGACTTGGCCCCAAATGGATAATTGGTGGAGTATCGATAGATGAACTTGATAAGATTGAACCCTTCTTGGTCGGAGATGTTCTGAAGCGGATGGGACTGGGGGGTTTCGGCCTTGGAGGCGCCCTTCGATAACCGGGCTTTTTCATTGGCCCCCGATACCTTGAAAGCGTAGGTATCTGGACGAATGGAGTACTCATGATGGAACGGTTCTTCTGTGGCGGCCTTTTCGATCTTCTTGGCCCTTTCGGTGGGGTTGAAGAGCGTTCTTCGGAACGTGCGGGGAGGTTGGGCTCTACGGTAGCGGCGGAACATGGAGGTGGCGGTGGAGGTGGAGGTGGAGGGAGTGGAAGTAGAGTGGTTGGTAGTAGGTAGAGTTTTGGTTGATTTGAGATTTGAGATGGTTGTCACAGTGCGAAAACGATCAAACCAAGAACCTAGTGAGAAGTGGAACAGGAGAAAGAGAACGTACTACTTTTATCACGTTTAACAGCTACACCATTCTTTCGAAAGGATCAAGGTGCTTTTGGGTGGTTTTATGATACTAGTAACATAAGAATTCGTATACTAAATTGATAAATCTTTATACATACCTTTATTAATAAGGTAAAGTGAAAATAATCTTTAAATTCAGGGTAAAAAAGCACTACAAGATGATAAATTAATATGGTCTTTTTATTGTAGCTAATATAAATGAAAAATATTTATTATGTAAATCATTTAATGTTATTTTACATTTAGGTCAATATCTCACCATCTATTATATATCTACGATATTATATATAGTAAGCATAAAGACTCTAATTTATAAAATCTTTTCTATTGAAGTTTCCATGTATTTAACTCATTGGAATATTCAGCTACCATAACAGCCATAGATAATGAATCTGATGAGATACCGTAATTAATTTGAGAATCACCTACTGATATTCAAGTGAGAGTAGAAAAGCGAATATGTGTAGAAATAAGGGAAACAAGCAGCATGGTGCTATTTCTATGTAATTTCTATTGCCCATTATCATTTACTGGCCAGAATTACATGATTAGGGTATGTTGTAGTCCCAGTGGAGAGTGCAAGCCAACAATACTATGCCAATTATTCGGTTAAAGTAGTTGACCTGGCTCATTTAGATTGAAGCTAACAAATTCACATTAGTACTCTATATGCTATTCGTTCATCAGCTTTCTTTTTTATTTTTGTGATAGATATTCATTGGCCTGGTATCTTGCATTAGATTAGTCATCTTGTAACACTATCTCTTTAATTCAGTCCAAATTCCTAGGGTTAGTTTTCATTTTAATATTAGGAAGTATACCCAAACTGTCTGCCTCTTTTGTGCCTACAATTGACTCTATTTCTTGTATGTCCTTTCTGACCACTGTGTATTATGCTATTTGTATCGGAGTGCATTGCACTCCATGTTGACTTGTATATGGATTTTCCACTCCAGTACCTGGGAGTCTACCCCCATAAGATTGATGGAAGACTGTGCTAAAATTTCACCTTCGCCTGTTGGATCTGCTGTGTTCCGAGAGCTCTATCATAAGCCATTGGTGGTGACCCCGTGATATCTGGTTCTGCTTTTTCTTTTCTTGCTGTACTGAAACTGAAACACTTCTGGTTCATGCTTTTTGTATCCATTAATGTCTCGTCTGTTACTCAAATAAAGTGCCTTCTTCGCCGTCAAAATCGTCCATGCACTCTATAATGGTCTTGATGTTGTCGGTGACGTTACTGACTGCCACTCTGATGACTCTGTCGCTGATTCCAGAGAATTGGCATATCAAAGTGGTGTCTTCATGGGAGTATTTCACGTGGAGTTCGTCTACTCTCAAGATTGGATCCGGCGATAATGTCTTGCAGGCGATCTCGGCCTGTCTTGGGGTCTCGAACGGGATGTTGAGGGTGAGTGTGTATGGAAGGGACATGACTGTGGTTGGTGTAGTACTGGAGAGGTGAATAACTGAGTGGAGATGATATAGGGTCGTGCGTGCACGGGAAGTTGGGAGAGTAGGGTCTTAGGGAAGAAGTGGAGGTTGGGCAGGGGAAGGAGCAGAGGGGAAAGGAGTCGAAAGATCCGGGTGATGATTAAGATCTTCTGTGGCTGATTGGACTTCTTCGGAGGCTTTCTGTCGTGTTCTTCGGCAGGGTGGTTCCAGCATTTGGGTGCGAAATATGGTTCCAACAAGAAGCATAAAGATGTATAGTATGAATATCAAGAGACATAGAGCACTGAATACCGGCATTTCTGCTTGGTGATAGTTTTATTTTATTTATTGCCGTTTTCTCCCCACTTTCATCTCGTTTCAGGGCCAAATCCCAATCCAACTTCGTGTCCATTCACTTGAATGCTTTCTTACATCGACAAAGGAGCCATAGATGTAATTGTTTTACATTGTACTTCAATCGCAAATTACCTTGATTCTATCAGTTCTATGTAATGGCTTCCCACTATGTAATTTCCTTTCCAAACCCTTTTATACCATCTTTGATCTCTGTAATCATCTCTCCGTTGCTATCTATAAACCCCTCCCATAACTCTCGGTCTTCAGCATTATCCACAGGTACCAATACCTCTTCCTTCACTTTTCCACTCTGCTCTAGCCTTATATACGCTGAATGCAATCCTATTTGATTGGACTTGAAGAACTCGCTGTTCTTGGACTCTCTCTTCAGCAAGCTGCGAAAATTATCATCATTCAACAACGAGACCCCAAATGCCTGCAATGTGTGGTCCCGAATCTGGTTCTTTCTTCCTGTTTCCAATTCAAATATGATAGGGTATATTTCTTTTGACTGGAAAAGCCCGGGGTATGTTCCGGTCTGTGGAATAGACGGATCACGTCGGAGATGGTGCAATATTTCAAACCGAGTCCTAGACTGTTGTGACCCTTTTTCCAGATCTATATCGTAGGTGATTTCTCCTTTGGTCAATTCTTGGTCATAAAATACAAGTCCTTTCTTGTCTCTACTGTTATGCTCTAAGTCTCCAATACTTGTGCCTTTGGTGAATGGTACAAGGCCTATATACCTTCTTACGAGTCTTGCACTCAGCTCCTTATTGGCCAAGGCCTTGTTGACCTTCTTGGTGAACTTTGGGTCTCTTGACACGATCATCCCTCCTGTCACGAACCTGTCAAGTCTTTGGACCAATTGAAACTGGGAAGATGCCAATTTCTTGTCAGGGTTGAGTTGTTTGAAAAACTTGGTGATTTGGGGTAGAACGCTGTGAGCGGTGAACCCGTCGGACGATATCCCCGAGGGTTTGTTGACTAGAAGGTATTTGAAGGTGTACTTTATGACATTGACCAGCATTTGGGGCGAGAAGAGGGAGAATGGAGGTTCAATAGTGGAGTTCAATCTTATCAGTGTGATGAGATGCTCCTGTATATAGAGTTGAGTTGGAGCTGGGACTGGGGATAATAAAGAGAAGAAAGCCCAGTTTTTAGCGTAATAAAATGCTGTGGCTCTGTGTGATGCTAGACCCTTGAGTCTTTTGATTGATAGGATTGAAAACTGGGAATTTCGTCGTTTTGAGCGTATAATTATAGTGCAAAGTGTGATAAATAGGAACAAAATGGTCCAAAAAATTGTAGATGAAAGCAAAACAAGCTAGAATAATATTGGAGTATTATTTACGAGTGAAATAAGTCCTTTCTGCCTTCTAATTTCACATATAAACGGGCGGTTCTAGCCATTTGATAGGTTATGTGTGTGTTATATGCAGTAGTTTCTGTCTATTTAGAAGACATTAATTATATAAAGCGAATTATCCGATTAGCTGGAAGCTACTAGATATTTTTCGATTGATCCTGGAGATTGAGCTCTTGCGTTGTTTCCAGTAATTACAAATTTCTTACGAGCCGTAAGATAAAAATGTGAAATTATCAAATTACTGCGAAATTGTACATTTTCAAAAATGCACAGATTCCAATCAGATTTGACTCTACCTTCATTAACTAAACAATCCAGTCATATTTGCAATTTTACTCTATTTTTCACCTACAAAACAGCCAATTTCCTGCCCTTTCTTCAGCTTTATTGGTGGACTTGAGGATCACTGGAAACAGACAAAACGAACTCAAAAGAGAAGGAAAAAAAAAACCCAAAAATCCTGCCACTTCTTAATAGCGATCTGACGGCAATAGACCGTCTCCTCGTGCGAAATGACTCTTACTATGCCTCTATTCTTCCTGGTTACTGTATATAGCAGTTGCAAAAAAGAGTCATCAGATGCTCAAAGTAGCAAAGAGAGTGCCACAAATGGCCTAAAACCACACCCAAAACGCCCTTCCACAATCACAAAGCCCAATAACGCCAGCTAAACCCCAGCACACTCTCGCTCCCTTTTCCCTTCAATTTCCTGCTTTTTCTCTGGCTCTTTTATCTCCTCCTCTTCCCTCTGGTGTTGCAGCTGCCCGCGCACGACCCTCTATATAAAGCATATGACTAACAGTTCTACAATGTTCATATCATGTCAGAACAAGACCAAGGACCCCACCAAGCGAACGAAGACGCCAGAGCGTCCCGAAGCTCGACCGCCTCGAGACAGTCGACCCCTCGGCAGAGTCCTGGCCCGGGATCGGGTCCGAATCTGAAGCCAAAGCGAAAACCAAAGGACAAGAAGCTTGACAAGCCCAAAGACAAGCCTAAAGATAAGAGCGGAGCAGAAGGAGGCAAGGCCAAGGGCGGCAAGAAAAGGAAGGCCAAGGCCGAGGATCCGACCGCCAGCTCCAAGTTCCTACAGCTCTCCAAGTTGGTCAAGAAGTACAAGCCTGTGACCATCAACGGATTGCCTACCAAGAGTGTTATCGAACAGATCAAGCAGAAGGAGATCGAAAACGTGGACTACTTCAAGAACCAGTACACCAACAGCGATAGGCTCTCTTTCATCCAGAAATACCTTTTGGAGTACATGAAGAACCAGCCAGAGGCTGCGATCTACTTGTCATTTATTGTCAGACCATCTGACCCTGAATTTCCATTTGATTTGGAGACTTTGAAGCTCAATATGAGCATTCCAGCGGACTATCCTCGTGTCAAGGCCCAGAGACCATCCATTGTGGTGCTCAACGACGATATCCCTCGTGGTTTTGCTGTGAATGTGGAGATCGGTTACAGAAGAATCGTTGATATTGCCATGAACAAGGTCAGTGACGAAGAAATTGAGCTTGTGGAAGGCACAGGCTTGAAGTCCCAGATCATGACTTTAGACAAGTATCTTGAGTTATTTTTGAAACAAGAAAAGAGGGAGACCATCAAGTTTGTCAAGACCAAGTCCAAGCCTAAGAAGGAAGAAATAGTGGTCAAGGAACAAAATGCACCTGAAAAGACCAAAAAGGTCCAACAACAAAAGAAGCCGGAAAATGTGTCGCAGGTATCTCCTGAAGTTCTTACACTCCGTAACAAGTTGATTGACGAGATGAATGATAAACTTGGCCCAAAAATCAAGTTGTTCAAGCGGTCTGCCCAAGAGAACAGATACAAGGTGATCTTACCAGTGTACGATGATTCAGTTCCTGAACTCTGGAAATTTAACAATGCTGTGGAAATCATGTTGTCTATACCCTACAATTACCCTGAATCCAACTTCAGCGTTTCTATGCCTAATAACTTCAATACCAACCTTATCTTAAAGTACAGAAAGGAAGACGATAAACAAACATTGCTCCAAACAACCCGGTACTATAAACAGATTGAAAAGAACTTGGCCTCCAATGCTTCGAAGTACATTTCTAGCTCGGACAGCTTGGTGCTGAGATTGAACTGGATTGTTAATAATTTGGTAGATTTTTGCAAGTCAGAAGGAGAGTTTAAGAAATGGATTGAAGGAGTGAAAAGCTTGCAAGTGATTGAAAGAGAATGAAGGGACAATTGACACCGAGTGTATGGCAAATGGATTTACCACCTGTAGAAACAGGAGTGGTTCATTTGGTTCAACAACGTAACAATTGAGACTTTCCTCCTCGCTATTTTAATTGCAGCTTCAATTTTTTTAAATAAGCGTGTTTTTTTTTTTGCAGGCTTATTCTGCATGCTCATTACGAGCTGGATATGTCGGTGGAGCTGGTTCTGTTACAATTGTCCTAATGAACATGATATGGATTTGGGGCCAAACTATGAATTGATACTTATGCTTAATTATTAACTTAGCATCAATGGATTCAAAGTTATGGGCCTCATGTTTTTCCACCGTTTAAAATGGAAATTATTCGTGGCGGACCAGCATATTGACACTTAATGTTTCTATAATGACTTCTGCATACTACAGTATATAGATAATGGATATTTACTGTACCAAGTGTAGTGAAAGAGGACAGCTCTTGGTGTTTGTGGGTATGGGTACGCTTCCTCTTTAGGATAGGCTGTTTCTTTTTCTTTTCAAAAAAAGGCTGCAGTGTTAATGTCGTTCTACTACTTTCAGTTGGTGCAAACCTTTGCAGCAAACACATCCACCACAGGCAAATAAAACGGTATTTGAGCCACGCACACCTTTTAAGGGTCCTTTTTGCGCTATTATTGCTATATTGGGTAGAATTTCTCATTAGGGTGATATGATTCTAGCCAGTATTCATAGTACAACGTCTACACCACAACAAATCCCGCCAATAAAAATATGTATGGTGTAACAATACATGACAGGAGGGGGGGGCTTTTGGCGCTTAATTACAGACGCCAGTGGCGGGGATATAAGTATAGAACATATGCATGGATGTTTAAAGAAAGAGCGATGATTTTGCGGTAACGGTCCACCATTCAGGTTATGTTTCCTAACTATCTAAATAATCTCCAAGGTACTGACATTTGGTGATGGGTTGTATGGTGGCTCAACCCCGCCTCATCTACAAGGCCTGTGAAGCATCGGGATATTTCGGTCATTCCCGCATGCCGCACGTGACCTTGTAGTTGGTTCAAACCATTTCAGTCCACATTTTAGGATTTCTATCCCGAAGCTACAACCACCACACCCTTAACGATGACGTCCATACATACCGCAGGAGACCAACAGCTCGGCAAAGCAGAAGGTGTCAACGACGACAAGCAAATCAGCTTCCAGTATGCAAACGAATGTGACTTGGAAATACACTGCTCTCCTTTCGGATTAAGCGGTCTCTATATCAAGGTATCAGGAACAAACCTTATGGGTATAGGGTCAGCCATGGGACTCATTACGGGTAGTACAAAGGGACTAATCCATTATAATGATCTGAATGACTTGATTGACCAGAAGTACAAGTTATACGTGATTGTTGATGAGCAAGGAATGTTACGTATTGATTTCACCAAGATTTTTACCACTCATAAGGATAAGGACATCAAGGGGGAGAATGGCGAAAGGAAACAAGAAGGCGACAAGTTTGAGGAGGAGGAGGTTCCAACCCTTGTTTTCCATGGTAAATGTCCAGAGGGAAGACCTGATAACATCGAGCCGTTCATAGGAATATTCTCTTTTGAAAGGGAAGACTAACGAGCCATCACGAACCCCAAACATGTGGCGAGAGTGAGAGAGTGTCTCTGACATCAACAGCCAAACAAACAAACAAAAAAACAAAAAAAAAAGATACTTTGTATGCTTTCTGTCCTTGTTAGTCGACAGGGAGCCAGAAGAGGAGGTCTGTGGATCAGAACTTCAAACATGCCAAGGCCGAAGGCGAAAAATTTATTGTTGGAGAAGCGAGACTAAATAACCTACGATTGAGAGTATGGAGGAAGCAATGAATTCCAAATATTATCAGTATCTAAGCAGTTTACAAACAATTACGAAGGCCATTTAGTTTTAACTTCTTTTGCTGCGTTCTTGGGTGTCTAGAGATAGACTGACACCCCAAACAAAGGAGACGCGAAGATACGAACCACGAGAGACGATGTGACGATGTAAACTCGTGTATTTTTCTTGGTGACTGGTTGCTAGTGGCACGAGTCAACAATGCCCATAAACAGGTGTTTAAGCTGCTCTGCATCTAGAAAAGAGCCTGGTTCTTTTGTGATGAATCATTTGTGGTGTTATACTTTTTTTTTTTTATAAAAAAAAAACCACCCAGTTACATGCAATGAATCAAGAACATGGGGGCTCTTTCACTACTTGCATGCTTCTCTTTATAACTAGAACCATTTTCCAGCATTGCACTATGTTCATTGATCTCTTTTCGTTCTTCGCCTATATATTTATTTGTACTATAGTATCGAAACAAGCAAAATGCGCTATCTTAGATGTTTAAACGTATACTCAGTCACTGTTATAGACGTGACGTGTAGTTCTGGGTTTGCAACTCAAGAGACTGCCTATACTGGGTATTGGCTGCAATTTACACGGTACCTGTTTGGTTAATTTGTGTTGATAATTGGGTGGATTCTCACCTTTTAAACCAGTTTCTAGACCTCGACTGGTTTGCACTATTCTACAAGGACCCGGGGCCTCCCAACAAAGCCATTTTCAAGCAAGCCAAACGCTTGTTGTGTCAAGCTTTGACAGTCAGATCTGGATCTTGATTTACGATCTTAGATGTTTGTTGCAGATCACAAGATCCTCGTTTCTTTTGACCATAACCACGAATGAACCATACTTTTATAGGAAATAAGACCGAAAATCCTTTTCTTTTCTTTTAAAAAGACCAAGAAATACTTAGCACCTCTGGCTATGCTATGAGTAATAAGAATTGGTGGCCAGCCATAGTCTGGCCTTGTAGGGGACTTCCCGTAGTTGTTGGAGCAGTATACTTCACGAAGGCAGGGTGCGACATTTTGTAGATACGAGCAATATTATTATTATTTTTTTTTTTTTTGACTCTGATCTGTCGCAATTTAAGTTGCATAGGTTGAATGCATTAGGAACGTTAGATCCAAAATGTCGCATCTTGCTGCAAGAGCACGTGACCCAATAATAATTTGTACTATCTGGGGCTGTATAAATAGGGTTTACTAGGTGTAAATCTGCAAGAACCACAAACAGTTAGCGGAAACGTTTTGATCTGGGTGGAAGTAAAAGAAATTTTGTTTCATAGTTAACCTGTAAACCATACAAACCCGAAGGTATTTGTGGTTGCAAGAATTGAGGTTACAATTTGTTTGTGAAATGATGCCAGACTTCCACCTCAAACACAAATAGGAACCACAGAACAATCGTGATAACCTGCAAACGCTCTTGACTCGGATCTTCCTCCTGCTATGAGAGGTCCAGTCAGCTTCTATCAATTTGTGAACAATCCACCAGTTTGTGACCTTTACTATAGATAAGTCACCAACAATAAGTTCAGTTGCAAGGCAATACCAATTTAGAATTTGAAATATTAATTAGTATGATTTTTGCAAATAATTAAATTTCCCAAACAAGTTCCTGGCCCCCACTTCGTGTCAGACAAGGGTGCACTGATGAGTAGCATACGAGAGTAGTATCATACTCAAGAAACTGGGAATTGAGCTGGCCTGTAAGTCTGGCTACCAAGGACAGGAAGCCGGTGGATACGTGATGGTTTGTTGCAGAACTAACCACCAAGTACTCTTCAAACACCCTTCGTGCTCCTTTCTACTTATGTTCCTCCATAATAGCCAGTGAAATTTCGCAACCTAAATTACTGCAAAATCAATAGAACTCAAGTCGATTGCTCTGGAAGAGTACCCAGTTTTCCCCGGAAACTCGAACCCAAAGCCTCCGCTATCATTTCTCACCTTAGCACCAACTCCGAGTCCTCTAAAAGTGCCGTTGTCTCTACACTGTGGCCAGCATACTCCGCTTTTATACTGATCTACACTCTTCGTGTTATCACTGCAAAATGAGACCAGTAACTCCGTCTGGCCGGAAACCCACACAAGATGCTTGTCAAGCGTTGGTGGCTCCAGCATGTGCTAGCTCTACCCTGGTTCCGGGTGGGAATCATGTGCAACTGGTAAGACAAGGAATGTATATAGACAATCATCTATAAGGGTCATGTGATAGAAACTACTCATGAATATTAGACTAAGGACTCAAACAAAGGAAGCATGCCGTAAAAATTCCGGTTTTATTTTGACTATGTCCGCTTATCGCTTCCAGGCACTTCCAGGCCATTTTAGATCAGCCATGTGAAAGATCTGGCCAGATAAGACAAAGTAAATAGTCATGGTATAGGTTCCAGTGCCCCCACCAGTGCCCCCACGCACAACTTTATACCATGATTGCAAAATTAACAAGGCTGTCAATCGAAGCCGGCAAGGAAACACCAGCACTGTAGCAACGGTGATGGATATAGAGTACATTCAACATCGCCAGTTTCCGTAACCTTATCAGATACGTTGTAGGTTTCTTAGATGCCATGTGAATAATTTTTCACTTACGTAAGCAATTACCCATCACCCTTGGCCCGAGTTCACTCCACTGTCTAGCAAATTCCACGAACAGGCCATGATGACCCCTAATTCGCCCCCACTATCATTATGTGGTAATCATCATCCACCACGTCCTGTCACGGCGCCATATCAAGTGTTTTGTATTGGGGCATAGGGCTAGACCGAGTCGGGTCGGGGTCCCCTATCTTTCTTTGGAGAGAGTTGGTGGCATGCCTCGGTACCGAGGTAACTTGCCGCAGGTAGTGCATCCAGAACCGAATGGTCTATTGACCGAGGACTTACCAGTGATTTATGTTGGCGCGGGCCAATGCGCACCCCTCCTCAATTGGCTACTGCGAAAAAAGCACTAATATTATTTACCCTTAGCTTAGAAGCTGTAAAATTAAAGAGTAATACATAGACTAACAAAATTTCCAAATCATCTCTCCTAATACCTAGAGTAAAACCATCGATGATCATTCGTTCCCTTATTTGGTATAGACCCAAGTGATCGGATGACCTGATGACCGGGTATGCGCCAGCAGTGTCAGTATTTACTACTATTTAGCTCCCTGAAATATTCTAGTAGATTCGCCACCAGTCACTTAAACCTTATATATGTGGTATGTACTATGTACTAGAACTTTTTTTGTTCACCATTTTCGCCTGTATCACCATGTATGGGTTACCGCGGACGGACTTTTTTTGCACGTTACCCCACACTCGGCCTGCTCTTTTGCCCCGTATTTTGCAGGTTGTCTTGCACACTCTCAATATGCCCCTCGGAACTGTCATCTCCCCACTGAGCCTGTGAAATCCACCTATATATATATAAGCAATCAATCTCCCCATATTTCACATATTTCTAAACTCATTAGTTTTTTCCCTAATTAACTAGTAGATTCTACATTTCACACATATTCAAAAATGGAAAGATTAAACGCTTTAAGTGGACAATTGAACCCAAATGCCAAGCAAGCCTTGCTCCAAAAGAACCCAGATGACGTTGTCATTGTTGGCGCTTACAGAACCGCTTTAACCAAGGGTGGTAGAGGTAAATTCAAGGATGTTGGTTCCGACTACATCTTGACCAAGTTCTTGGAACAGTTTGTCAAGAAGACCGGTGTTGATGTCAACTTGATCGAAGACGTTGCTATTGGTAACGTTCTTAACCGTGCTGCTGGTGCCTCTGAACACCGTGGTGCTTCTTTGGCTTCTGGTATTCCAAACACCGCTGGTTTCGTTGCTATCAACAGACAATGTTCTTCTGGTTTGATGGCCATTTCCGACATTGCCAACAAGATCAAGACCGGTGAAATCGACTGTGGTATCGGTGGTGGTGTTGAATCCATGTCTGCCAACTACGGTCCACAATCCATTCCAAAGGTTTCTGAACAATTACAAGATAACGCAGAAATGCAAAAATGTTTGATTCCAATGGGTATCACTAACGAAAACGTTGCTAAGAAGTACAACATCCCAAGATCCAAGCAAGATGCTTTTGCTGCCGACTCCTATAGAAAGGCTGAAAAGGCTGTTTCTTCTGGTGCTTTCAAGGATGAAATTTTACCAATTGAATCTTTCTTGGCTGAAGAAGATGATGATGACAAGGTCACTTGGACTTCTGTCATGGTTGACACCGATGAAGGTGCCAGACCTGGTGTTACCGCTGAAAAGTTGGGTAAATTGAAGCCAGCTTTCGCTGCTGATGGTTCTACCCATGCCGGTAACGCTTCTCAAGTTTCTGATGGTGCTGCTGCTGTCTTATTGATGAGAAGATCTTTAGCTGAAGCTAAGGGTTACAAGATCGAAGGTAAGTTTGTCCTTTGTTCTTCTGTTGGTGTTCCACCAGAAATCATGGGTGTTGGTCCAGCTGTTGCCATTCCAAAGGTTTTACAAAAGACCGGTTTGACTGTCAACGATATTGATGTCTTTGAAGTTAACGAAGCTTTTGCTGCTCAATGTTTGTACTCTGCTGAAGCCACCAACATTCCTCACGATAAATTAAACATTAACGGTGGTGCCATTGCTTTAGGTCATCCATTAGGTGCCACTGGTGCCAGACAATACGCCACTATTTTAAGATTATTAAAGAAGGGTGAATTCGGTTTAACCTCTATGTGTATCGGTACTGGTATGGGTGCTGCTTCTATTCTTATCAAGGAATAAACTGCTAGTAAGCAAAAAAGAGATCTGTGATCATGTCAATAATGAAATATTTATAAGCAATATATATATATATAAAGGAAGACTTTCAAAATCAATAATATTTGTAGATTTATTAATACGATGGATTTCTAAAGCCTTAAATCAACTTCACCCTACATTTTACTTGCATATATTAGTAAGCGCTTACATAATATTTTGCTCTACAATTTCAAGATTGTTCTATATTTTACAGTATATTAAGTATATATTAGTACACGAGTATAGTACATGTGACAAAGAGGACGTTTGGATTGTCTTAGAGTCCTTTATAGCTGCAGCATCAGCATATAATATGATGTGGTTTTGTGGTTGTAAGCGTACATTGTAAATGTGCTGATTTACTTGAAGTAGACGTTTGAGCTCTTTCTTCTTTCGCTAACTTCCTCCACCTGAGCTGCCTCGCTGTCTTTTGCAGCATTAGCCTGATGCTGATGCGCTCTATGTGGGAAGTAAACCACGTTGATTGGTGGAAGATAGTAAACGTTAGAAATAGGAAAGTACTTGTATCTTTTGATGGAACGCAAGTCCAAAGAAGTAGAGTTGTTTCCCGAATAGGCCAATGGAGGTACTGAGTTCTGTTTGCTTTGGCCCTTCTGTGAAGATCCCAGGCTTTGATGTCTGCTGGCATTGTTGCTGATTGGCCTTAATGTCCTTTGTGCATTGTCTTCTTCGCCAGACAAAACAGCACCCGACAAGGCTTCTTCTTCTTCTTCTTCTTCTTCTGCTTCATTGTCTTCTTCGATTGGCTCGTCAACACTTGATTTGGCAACTTCTTCGTCGGGCTTATGACGTTCTTTACTTTCAGGAACAATTGATTGACTTGGAGGATTCACAAGTTGGCTTAGTAACATATCCCCATCGTCCTCATCATCCAGATCAGCGTGATCCTTGAAACTCTTTTTGGATGTACTCAGTCTTCCTTTGATTAAGATGTCGTTCTTTTCAGTGTAGAAGTTAGGGTTACGTCCTCTGACAATGATAGGTTCACTATTAAGTTCAAATAAGGTGATTTCATTATTATCTTGGTTATTGCTGTTTCCACCTCCATCACCCAAGTTCACATCTTCGTCCACGTAGTCGTCGTAGTATAAATCGGCTACAACCGCACTTAACTTAATCTTCAACCGGTAATAGTTCTGGAATGTCGAGTTACCGTTATTTGGAGTGGCATTTTTGAACTGCAACTTCTTGATGATGAAGTATTTGTCGAACTCTCCGTTTTCAACCTGTGTTTCATCGTTGAGAATAACGATATGCTCTTTATCGTTGATATGTGAGGAGTGAACTGTGTCATTTTCTTCTTTTTTGTTGACACCGGCGTCTTTCAACTCCTTGTCTTTAGGAACATTCTTTATGTAAATAGGAACACTTCTTTTATTGAGATTGGTCATGGCCAGAACCTCGATCTTGAAGTACTTGATGACTCTAGTTATGGCATATCCGAACTCACTGCTTCTAACTCTGAGAAGCTTGTCATTCAGCTTGAAGCCATTGATGTTCATATTAAGCGAGATCTGGATATAATTTCTTCTATAGCATGAAATGACCTTGGGATCCTGTTTCACCGAGGCATCTGGAATATCGGCCACATCCAGGTCACCCTTGTCTTCACCTTTTTTGGCAAAAATGTAGATAATATTGTCAGTATCATTGGTGAGGAAACGGCCATTCAAGAACCCGTTGAAATCGATATTCACCTCGTTGTCGTCCTTGTCGATAATTTTGTATTCGCCCACATCTGAGCTCAAGGGACCTTTCTTGAAGTCAAGCAAAAGCCTACACTTTTTTTTGGTGTAGTCCATCTGGAACTCTGAGCCCTTGATGTCTCTCCTGGTGGTCTTAACTTTCTTTTTGGCCGGTTCAGCAGGAGGCACTTCATCCATGCGTTCCACATTTTCAAGTTCAGGCATTGGAGCGGCACCAGGTTCTGGACTGGACACCTTGGAGTTGATATAAGGAGAAAAGTTATTGGAGTTCATCAAGTTCTCCAACCCATTGGACCCATACCAACTAAGCTCCCTGTTGGGAGTCTTCAGCCCAAACATGTTGGACGCTGAGTTGGATCCATGAGGCCCATGGGCTTGTTGCTGTTGCATGAACGTGGCGTAGTAATCGTCCTGGTACTGCGCCAGGGGCTGGGGCTGTTGCATCTGTTGGAACTGTTGGAGTTGTTGCATATGTTGGAGGACTTGCTGTTGCTGAGACAATTGTTGGGAATGGCCCTGTGGCTGGGACTGAGATTGCTGTGCCTGTGGCTGTGGCGTTTGCTGTTGCAGCTGCTGCTGGTACACCTGGTTGTAAGGGTTCATCTGGAACATCGACATCGCCATGTGCTGGTGGCCCTTGGGGATGAAATGAGGGTACTGTATCATGTGGGACGCTCCCATGCTATCGTAGGGAGTGACCATTCCGCCACCACCGCCCATTCCGTTTCCGGCACCTCCCATAGCTCCCATAGCTCCCATAGCGCCCATAGCACTCATAGCACTCATAGTACCCATAGCACCCATAGCACTCATGCCGCCCATACCGCCCATACCAGAGCCATATCCACCGCTACCACCGCTGCCGTTTCCACCGCTACCACCGCTGCCACTGCCCAGCATCATCCCGCTGGCACTACTGATGAAATTGTTATTATTGATGAAGTTACTGTAGCTGGAGGACGACCCAGGGGCAGCACCAGCTCCACCATTAAGGCCACTATTATTACTATCATTGTTGTTGTTGTTGTTGTTACCGCCAATACCACCGGTGTCCTTGGCGTTCGACGTGGGCGACTCCCCTACGCTGTCCCGCTGGCGGTCATAGCCATAGTCCAAGTCTTCCTGCTTGATATTGGCCTGGTGAGGAGAATCGGTCCCATTCACACTGGGAACATGGTGAAGAATGTCGGGGATGAAAAGAGAGGCCAAGTCGTCGAGCTTGTCCTTGGAGTCATTCATAGCTGCAACACCCCACGATCACTGCTAGAGGCTTTTGACTGTAGAATATGGGGAACTTTCGCTAGGGAGGAAGTTGTGGTTATTGAGCAAAAGGAATTTGCCGTGGCGGTCACGTGATTGATTGCCTCATCCAACCTCGCTACAACGTTACATCAGGAGGGGAATTCGGGGCTTTCAGGGCCCACGTGAGTGTAAGTACGGCCGCACAGCGCAGTGCAGCGCGCTTCCCCAGATTGGTGGAGTGATCCAGATGCCCTGTTTACGTCAGCCTGCTTTATATCAGTACATCACGCGACTGTGTGCAGTACCGACCAACCGCACCTCTGGTTGCCTTGGTTATAATCTCCAACTGGCCCAGATAACAACCTGAAAAGTCTGATTGATCACCAACCGTTGCCAGAGCTAAGCACACAATTGACCGATTTCCAGCCCAACTATCCCCATCGGACCAACTGAAATATCTATCCTTTGCAAAGCCCACTTTCTAGACTTGTTCTTCTACATCTTCTACATCAATTTTTCACCCATATCATGGTCCACCAACCCCCTTTTCTTGTGGAACAGTTCATGGACAAGTATGAAACTGATATAGCCAACAACATGGGCGAGACCTGTGTTGAGTCGATCTCGCTAGCCGATCTCCAGGCGCTTACCAACACCGATATCACCCAGAAGCTTCTTGAAACCAAGCTCACGTACGGCCATATCAGGGGCTCGGACGAGTTGAAGGCTGCTATCGCTGAGATCTACAACGCTTCCGGCGATGAGCCAATTGATGGCGAAAACATCGTGGTCACCAATGGGGCCATTGGTGGTAACTTCCTTACTTTCTACGCCCTAATTAATCCGGGTGAAAAGGTTATTGTAGTGGATCCAACCTATCAACAATTGTCCAGTGTTCCAGGGATGTTCTCAGGAAGCCAAGACAATATAGTGCCATGGACCATCACTTACGACAACCAGTTCCAACCGGATTTGGACCAGTTGCAAGACTTGATCAAGACCCACCAACCCCGAGCTTTGGTGATCAATAACCCTAATAACCCAACGGGTGTAGTCTGGGCTAATGATGTCTTGAGTCAGATCGTGGACCTCTGCCGTCCTACCAAGATCCGTCTTCTCTGTGACGAAGTATACCGTCCTTTGTTCCACTCTGTGAAGACAGAACCAAAGTCGATCGTTCACTTTGGCTATGAACATGCTATTTCCACTTCTTCGGTGTCCAAGGCATTTTCCCTTGCTGGTCTTCGTTTAGGTTGGATCGTCACCAGAGATAAAAAACTCATCGAAAACCTCTGGGAAAAGAGAGACTATAACACCATTTCTGTGGGTGTTTTTGATGATTTAGTAGCTACTCTTGCTTTACAAAACTATAAGCTGATTCTTGCCAGAAACTACCAACTCTGTCTTAAGAACTTGGATATTTTAGATAAATTCATTCAAGATTCTAACGGAGCTTTCTCTTGGGTCAAACCAATCGGGGGATCCACCAGTTTGATAAGAGTTAATGCCGAGGTGGACGTCGACCAAATGTGTGCCGATCTTGCAACCCAAAAGGGAACCTTGGTGGTCCCAGGCTCTGTTTTCGGAGAAAAATGGAAGAAGTACGTCAGAGTTGGTTTCGGTAATAGTACCGCTGACATTCAAAGAGGTATTGTTGAGTTAAAAGCTTATGTTGACACCAACTAAAAATGGATTAAATCCAGTGATTTTAGAAAATATTAAGGATTTATTTTTTTGCAATAGGTATTTTTCTAAGTGATTCGGATCCACCGATTTAGCTTTTGACGACGAGCATACAAATGATATCCAATTAGGGCTACTTCATGGAAGAGTACCCATCAAATTATCACCTGGAGCCATATTCCCGTTTGTTGGGATTTTTGCAATTACAATTTCGTAGTTTAATATCTTGTGCAGCTGAAAGGACACTAAACCATCCCACATTATCGCATATGATTACAGAGTACAATGTAATTATATAAAAGCTGTGGTAACAACAGCATCTTTAACATACGCTTTGACGTTCTAGCCCTTCGAAATACGCAATTTTTTGACATTATTTTATACGAGGTAGAACTGACTTTTAAAAGTCAAATAAGAAAATTTTATGACTTGAGTCTGAAAATTTAATTACTTCCGAAATAGTGACGAGGCTGAAACGACGAAATGGCTCCAACCCAATTGAGGGCTTTTTTTTTTGCATCTGAGATGCAACTACACCAAAATCTGATTTCTGAATATATTGAACTCTGTGATTCAAGATTTCGTCTAGAGGGAGCCTGGCCGTTTCCTAAAAGGAAATAGGGCTAAACTGAAGTACCCCAAAGCTCAAGAACCAAAACAACCAACCAGAGTTAACAGGCGAAATCGCCTATCGGGCAACCAAAACATTTAATTGTGCAAACCGTCAGGTTCTGTGTTTGGTATTTATTGTATCTTTAAATAGACATTTTGGTGATATATTTTCATCAGGTTCTCTGCTAGTTTTATTTTTATCAGAACGCCATACTCCAAAACTTGTATTGTCTTTTCTATTGTTCTTGATAATTAAAGTTCTACATAAGAAGTACGATGATAATATTTGACAATTATGTCAAATCAACAAATCAAAGAATAGATGAAAAAAAAATACAGCAACAATACGAACCAATGTAAAAAAAAAAGGTCAAATGCATTAAGATCTCATAACTTGTTCTCAGGATATTAAACACTAATTGAAACCAGTCTTCTGGTCATTTTCTACGCAGATCGGGTTAATTTCCTCACTGTGGTTGAGAACGTTGAACTATATAGCACATTTAGCAGGTTTGGTTAATTCACTTGGCTAAAATACCAAAGGCCCATAACGGACGCGATACTGTTCTTACGCGTTGCAGGTGAGGGGATACTGATGACAGAGAAGCGAATGCATGAAAAATAAAAGGTGAAAAGTGAAAAAGTGAAAAAGTGAAAAATCATACGAGGGCAAAGTTAATGAAGACATTGGGGCAGAAGCATAAAGACGTAATCAGAGATCACCACACTAAAAAAAGGACTACCACTGTACCTTCAGCAACCGACAGTTCCAACCTGCCCAAGCGTCCAAATACGAAGGTTCGGTTGGGACAGTTGGGTGTGGGAACACCATCAAAAATTAGTCACAATTACGTCAGAATGAGGAGCTAGCCGTGCTAATGAGGCAGATACGAATGTCACCGAAGATTGCAGACTGAAATACATATCCAAGTCCTGAATATTATATTATTCAAGGACGTTCCGGGTCCGCTTTTCAATGGTTTGGTGGTTTAGTGGTTTATTGAAGCTGGTGCATTGCAGTGAACCGTGCTGCAATTTTTTGTTTTATGACGTAAATATCTAAATTTAGCATGCTACAGCCGTAAACGGTTGCATCAACTAATGCACCGATTCGGATCAATATGAGGGTGTGAAAGGGAAAGGATGTGCAGCCTGCCTTTGTCTCTATAACCAAAAAGGGAATATCTAGAAACGATTTGCCAGCCCATCGCCCATTACTAAGACGCCACTAATCCAGGCTAGCACCTCCAGTCGGCCCCGTCCCTCGCATCCCCATCCTCATCCCACCATCTCACCATCTCACCATCCCATCACCACCACCCCCCACCACCCGCATCCAGTCCACAACCCAGATCTCGTAAGCAAAGATAATCCCCACCAGACCACAACATTCGTCCTCTTTTCTTTTTCTTGACACTTCCACCGTAAGGTACAAAGGACCTCCAAAGCCTTCTAAAAAGGGGCACCCCCAGCTGCCTGCAATACTGGTAGAAGGCATCTGGCGGATGCATCCCACAAACTGACCCACCGCTCATCCTTTGTGTAATCTCAATCTGGTGCATCCTTGGCACACTTCCGTTGTTTACCACTTCTAATTATAATTATTAGAGTGTGAGGTTCAAAAAAGTGGGTGGTCTCTAGTGTCTGTTGAAATTTTGATGGTTGACCTTTTTCAAGCCGTCACCAACCGAACCACGCTATTATTTAATTCCGCCTCATTCTCGCCATTTTCTATTCTTAACTTTTTCTTTTTCAGAATTGTCGTTAATTGTCGCTGATTGTCGTTGGTTGTTTCATCTGGTGGCGATCGCTGTTCATCCTCATCATAACCTGTAACTTTTTACCGTGTAACTTTCGACTCATTAAAATTTACACCTTTGGCCTGCATTCCACATACTTTTACACCCATAGATCAGTACCCTTTTTTTTTAAAGGATTTATTGACTACTTTTCTTTTACCCCACCCCGCCCTTTTTATCACTTCAGGATCTTGTTCTTGATCCAAACGTCCTCGTCCTCGTCCTCGTCACCCTCCCCCTCACCCTCCCAGCTCGACTTCACCTTCAAATCAATCCATCCTCCACATCCCATTTCCAATCACATTCACACATCATTTGGTTGGTTGGTAACTTTTTCCAGGACTATCCCCTTATCTCGTCGTATCTCATTATAATTATAATAAAAGGCCATCCATGTCTGACAAAGAAGATCAAGTATATTACGGCCGCTCGGTCAATAAGGTATTCAACCAAGACTTCATCATAGATAAGCGATTCAAGATTGTCAAGCAGTTGGGTCATGGTGCTTATGGTATCGTGTGTTCTGCCAAATATGACGATGGTACCACCTCACCTCCTTCCCCTGATAACAATGCCAATAACAACACTTCCAATTCGTCTTCATCTGATGGATCTTATGTTGCCATCAAAAAGATCACCAACATCTTTAGTAAAAAGATCTTGTGTAAAAGATCCCTTCGTGAATTGAAACTTTTACAATTCTTTAGAGGCCACAAAAACATCACTTGCCTTTATGATCTTGATATTATTCCCAATCCTATGACTGGTGAATTCAATGAAATCTATTTATATGAAGAATTGATGGAATGTGACATGCATCAAATCATTCGTTCCGGTCAACCTTTGACTGATTCTCATTATCAATCTTTTATCTATCAAGTCTTATGTGGTCTAAAATATATTCATTCTGCTGATGTTTTACATCGTGATTTAAAACCTGGGAATCTTTTAGTGAATGCTGATTGTGAACTTAAAATCTGTGATTTTGGTTTGGCAAGAGGTTTCTCAGAAAATACTGAACAAAATGCCGGTTTCATGACTGAATATGTGGCTACAAGATGGTATAGAGCTCCTGAAATCATGTTAAGTTTCACCAACTATACTAAAGCCATTGATGTTTGGTCTGTGGGTTGTATTCTTGCTGAATTATTAGGTGGAAAACCTCTTTTCAGAGGTAAGGATTATGTTGATCAATTAAATCAAATTTTATTGGTTTTAGGTACCCCTAAAAACTCTACTTTAACCAAAATCGGTTCAGTTAGAGCCCAAAATTATGTCAGATCTTTACCTTATATGGTCAAAGTATCATATGCTGAATTATTCCCAGGTGCTAATCCTTTAGCTTTGGATTTATTAGAAAAAATGCTTACTTTGGACCCATATGAAAGAATCACCGTGGAAGAAGCTTTGAAACATCCATACCTCTCAGTATGGCATGATCCTAATGATGAACCTGAATGTCAAGTTAAGTTTGATTTCAAGACTTTTGAAAGAGTTGATGATATGGAAACCATGAAACAATTGATAATAGATGAAGTCAAAACATTCCGTGATTTTGTTAGAAAGCCTATTCAAGAACAACAGCAAATTCAAATCCAATTACAATTTCAACAACGTCAGAAAGAAGAAGAAGAAGAGCAGCGCCAACAACAACAGCAGCAGCAGCATCAGCAGGGACAACAGGAACAACAACAACAACAACAACAACAACAACAACAACATCATCATCATCATCATCATCAACATCATCATCACCATCAACAACACCAACAACAACAACAACATCATCATCAAGAACCAGAAGATGAACCAATGTCTGCTAGCCAGTACGAGTTGATGAATAATTTTGGCAATTCAAACAACAACGTTCCTCTTTCTGCTGGTGTAAATACCAATCCAGCGGAACTCAATAGCAACCAAGATATTCAATATTATCAATCGGTGCCCAAACCCCAAGAACTAGACGAGTTCAGTCAAAATAGTGGTATATACAGTCAACTGTCGATGCAAACCCAGGAATTTCAGTTTGATACACAATCTGGGGTTAGTGATGGTGAACTTTTCAGATTGGAAGAAGAGTTAGGCTTTGGCTTGGATGGGAACGGAATGTTCAATAATAACTATTGAGTAAAATAACTGAAGCAAGATGATGGTGATGTTCTACTTTTTTATTAAAAAAAAAAGTCATTGTTCTACGTCTTGTTCTATCACTTGCTTCATGAATTCCCATTCCAATTTTCGACCATCCTCCAACCCAACCGCTAATGAACCTTTATTATCAATTGAACTCTTCAATCTTTGGTGCATCGCATCATTTGCAATGCAGAGCAAATGCAGTTTCTTTTCATAGCATGGCGAGTCCATCTCAGCCACATCCAGTGTTAATTATTATTATAGAGAGTATTAATCAAACGAGTTTTGTTGATAGTAAAATTGATAGCAGATGTGGATTATATGATCTACAGTTTATATAGTACTAAAAGGAGGTTAGTTAATGGAAATTGCCTTCCCATATTAAACCCACCTTCAATCCTGATTTTTCTTGATATGACATTGAAATCAATCTGGTACTATTGAATTATATACCTGAATATATCACCACTCTTTCCGTATACCCAGAAGTTCAAAGGGTCCAAAAAGAACCCGTCGATTTTACCATCATGGATCAAACTGGAGAGATCCAAAGTCAACAACGGAATCTCAATAGAAGGAACGAGTTTATCATCAATAATAGGATGGAAAATGGTGTCGTAGTTTACCTTTTGCTTCAGACCCTTTGTCAAAGCCCTGTAGTGTCTCTTAAGTCTGATATCATAAAGTGACTTGGTGAATGAGCTGATCAACTCTGAAGACTGTTCTGGTTGTTCGTTTGGTTGAGCATTTGGATCTGGACTGTTGTTCAAGATTGTGTTCATGCTTATTGTTCCGCCGTTGGTCAAATTATTCAAGGAGTTGTTCAAATTGTTAAAGGTTGGAGAGTTCACCGTCAACAATGGAGTTGTGATTTCTTCTCCATTTATTGATCGATTTCTTGCATGGTGTCCCGGCTTAAACGCAATGTTTGCTCCCTTTCTTCCAATCTTGATAGGTGAAAGACTGGAATTGTGAATAATTGGCCTTGGAGACTTTGCACCATCTACTCTGGATCTTCTAGAATCCTTTTCTGGCTTCTCCTTTTCTTTTTCTTTCTCTTTCTCTTTTGGCTTAGGCTGTTTGAGTTTAGGCAACGCCTTGTAATCAAATTCCCATATAATCACTTTCCCATCAAACCCACAACTTATAAGCTTGTAAACCAGGGAATTTATCGGTTCCATGCCTCCGAAGTTTTCTTTGACAAATTTAATCTTATGGACCACATTGGTATGGCCCTTTAGTCTGGCCACGATCTGAATATCTTTAACGACAGGAGGACTCAACTCCTTTGACGCTGCTGCTGCTCCTGCGCCTGCTCCTGCGCCTGCTCCTTTAAACGAATCAGTTCTTGAAATATCAAAACTATTGGATGGGGTCATACTCTGTGGAAGGGATAAAAAGAGTTGGTTGCCAGAACTGGTACTATTAACAGTTCCACTTCTAGATCTTCTTCCAGTAGCAGTCGTACCACCTCCGTTTAATAAACTCACATTGGTGTGACTGTGGTGTTTGCTTATACTGGAGCTGTTTTTAGTCAATAATCCGTTGATATTATAATAATTCATCTTGAAAATTTCTATCAAGTCACCTTTTCCCACCACCAAGATAAACTTCAAATCCGGAGAAAAGACAATTTCAGAAATTCCATCATTAAAGTAATTGGAAATAGTATCGGTTAAAATTGATTTTGAATGTGGTTCCTTTGATCCATAGTTGTGGTCATAAGAAAACATCAAATCAAAGAATCTGACAAAACCATCATCACTGCCGACTGCTAAAACCAAAGGAGTTTGACCAAATGTAATCTGTTCTCCATCTTCTTTATAAGGAATAGTGGATGCAATGGCAGTAATGGGTTTGTGACTGACCTTGAAATGGCCCACCAAAAAGTATGGATAATAGTTGGAATCTTCGGCAGATTTGGTTTGGTTGTTTTCTTGACTCAGCTTGAATAGACTCAAATCGAATTTCTTAAAGTATGTTATATGAGAATCCACACCTACAACCTTCTTACAGTACCTTGTTCCAATGCTACCTTTTCTGGAATCTTTTTCATTGTTCACGGCGTAAGGATCAATTATCATGACTTCGCCATTAGAAAACCCTGCTACCAACAAAAAAATGTAATGTGGATGAGATATAATTTCAAGACTAGTGACAGAAGTATTGCCAAAAGTAGAAGATGTGGATGCCAGGCCACTTTGGCCTGATTTGATTGAGGCATTATCAAAAAGGAGATTCCCACCAAATTTTTCAAAACCTAAGTTTTCAAACACCTGGAAATTGAAGTGAGTCAAGTTAATCATAACAATTTCACCAGAGTCCAATCCTAAAATGATTATTGGCTCTTTTTCTTTAAGCACAAATGATTTCAAGGATGTAATAACGGAATTATGACGGAATTGAATTCTAAGAAGTGGTTCCTCTATAAGTTTAGTATGTTCTTTTGTATCTTTACCAGCTACTGGATTTTCTATGGATTTTGTAGAAAGACTGGCTTCACCTATTTCATCTTGATATGGAACAGCAGGATCAGTGGTGACGATTTCTTTTGGATTTTTATAGTTGGAATCGGCTCCAATTGCAATGACGTTAAGGATATTTACATGGGATGAAATAAGTAATTTGCTGGTAGATGGAGCATTGAGTTGCCCCGAGTATGTCTCTGGATCATACAGTAATATCTTATCGATCACCCCTGGCATCAGAGAGACCAGACCCTTGGAATCTTTGGCTTCATATATTTGGGTTAATGATTGGAAATCACCTCCTAGACCTGAACCGGTGTTATCCAGGGTAGTCAATTTAAGAAGTTTATTGAAGTTATTGGTAAATTTATTGAAGGGACTTTTAGGGGTGGTTTCCGGCTGATAGCTTCTATCGAAATGGTTGTTGACATCTATAATATTGGAAATACAACCTGGATTCAAGTTGATGATCTTAAATGGATCATGGTTCAAAGGGTTAACGTTGGCCCCAATGTGCATGTTTCCGTCCAGCTTCTTTTCGCTGTGATCAACAATCTCTTTGAACAATTTGGTGACATGATAAGGTAAAGATACATAGGTGGTGGATTCATTGGACCCCGAAGAAAGTGGAGGTCTGGCAATATTCAAATAACCATCATGAAGTTTGGCAGTAGTGTTGGACCCGGTAATGGGCCAGGTGATACGGGCATCTGTACGGTCTTTCAAGGTATAATGAACATTGTGATCAAGGTACTGGAACCCTGGACTCACCAGGTTCAAAAACGGCATGGCTGGTGGAAGCTGCTCTTTCGTAGATGTCAGAGTCATCTGGTCTGGGGAGTGATAGATCTGGCTGGTGTGAGCTAAGTCAAGTCAAACTTGAAACAAAAAACAATGGAATCGATGATTTGGCCAATTATCTAATCAACAGAAACAATTAATCAGTTAATCAATCAGTTAAATCAATCAATCAATCAATCAATCAATCACCTCTTATCAATTCAAAAAGAGTGGGGGACGTCTTGGTTGGTGGAAAGTTTGGAGGACCCGATGGCGGTGGCACGATTGGAGGGAACCGGCTTAAAAAGGGTATTATGTAACAGCGACTGTATTTGATGGATCCTTAATACCGGTGATAAATCCGATGAGTAGATATGGTAGGAAAGGTGTCGTATATAAAGGCTATATCTGATATAGGAGTAAGGTCCACGGACTTGCTTACGTAACCAAGAGTTTGGGGCTTTGTGTGGCGGGGTAGTGTGGAGGCACGACTTATAGTGCACTTTAGGATTTACAGGTTAGATCTTCCACACCCAACACCACACCACCAAAAGGCTACACCAGGCCAAAAGGCTGGTGGAAACGACAAGTCCTCATACTTACAGTACCAGCAGCATGCCAGGCTAACACCCTTGCCGCAGTACATTTCCCAGAACTATCCGCTCCCTTCACCACCGGCTACCATTTGCTGATTGGTAATGGTAATTGCAGGTTAGGTAACCACTTACGTAATAGTGACATTTCTACCTAAACCCACTCACGATAAATTGAACCACCTTTTGCCAAAGTCACTTAATTCACACCCACCACCAAAAATTCCTCCATATGTCCAAAATGCCATAGGGTTGCCCCCACGCCCATGGAGATGCCTCCCTCCACCCACTGTATCCACTTTATCCTCGTCCCCCACTTTCAAAAGGGACTCAAAACTCCTCCACCTCTCGATGGCTCCTCGATACGATTTCGAGGGCAACCACCAAAAGAGGGCCTAGAAAATACCGCCAGTATATCAGATATCCCTCGCGGAGTCCAGCGACCCGCTCTGGTTTCCTATTGGCTAGAAGTTGGCGGTTTTTGCCCGGTTCCATGTCATCTCGTTACTGGTCATCGAGAGGGCTAAATGGGGAAATTGGAAGTTCCGGGGCAAAAGGAACCATTTCCGATTCCCAAGGGAGGGTATCCACTGATCTTCTAGACTGGTACCTCTCTTTACTTTAAACCAGTTGGGCTTTTGCTAACACCCCTTCTTTCTCTGGTTAACCGCCTAGTACATGGGAGAGAGTCCGAGAGCGTGACTGTGCACGTGATGAATCGCACTGGCAATTTTGATTCGCCCCCGATTACGCTGAGGAAAAATTTGCACTGTTGTCAACAACACCCCTGAACCTGTTTCAGTATACCAGTGCATGGGGCTACTCCTAATCAATTAACAAAAAGGGTGTACCGTATAAGATATTGCCCCTAGGATTCACCCGACACCAATAACACGCCAAAAGTGCGCTTGTTTTACCGCCCCCTTATCCAGAAGATCCAAAGTTTACCCCCAACAAAAAACCGGCCGACAAATTTTCTCTGTGGGAATTTCCGACAACTAACTCGCACAAAGATCCACAACGCAATAGTTAACCACCGGGCTATAGTGAAACAACAACACTTTCAATCAGGCAATCAATCATAAATAGGGCTAAACTGGTGCCGCCTCGTCTTGTAATATGGCCGTATTACCTGCCAAAACCTCTGGTAATGCCAAACAGCATGCTTCAGGTGCCAGGTTCCGTCAACGGAAGATCTCGGTCAAACAACCATTAACCATTTATAATCAAAAAGATTTACCAACACAAGATATAAACAATGAATTGGAACCAAGTCAAATACATCATCTAAGTGTCAACGGAGGTGGTCAACAGCAACGTGATATGCATGCTATAGAGACTGGTGTTGATAAAAACGAAGAAGATGAAGTTCATTTACAACAAGTTATCAATGCTGCTCAAAAAGCACTTATGGGATCGAAAAAAGATGATAAATTGAAAGAAAAGAAACCTACTGATACCGCTCTTTATATTCCTACTCCAGATGCATCTCGTCTTTGGCCTGATGCTCATAAATATTATGATGATCAAATCTATAAAGAACCTGAATCTTATATTAAATTTAGTGCTACCGTTGAAGATACAATAGGAGTAGAATATAATATGGATGAACCAGATGAAGAATTTTTGGTTGAATTGAATAAGAATTATCCAAAACCAAATAAAAAGGTCAAACAAGATGATCCTGATAATACAAGAAAATGTTCTGAAGTTGAATTTGAATTAATTTCTGATAAATTTGAAAAGACTATTGAAGAAAAACAACCATTTTTATCAATGGATGCTTCAAATATTTTAACTTATGAAGAAATCTCCACATATATCCTAGATGATTATAAAAAATCCAAAGATTCAACATCACCAACAAATCCCAACCCAAATTCAAATCCAAATTTAAAATATCTTTCAACCACTGCATTAAAGGAAAAATTATCCAAAGAAATTAGTTTTTCTCCCTTTGTTACCTTATTTGATAAAACTTCTTTGGAAGGATCAACTACTACTAATACAACCAGACCATTACCAAAATTATTACAATTATTTGGTCAACCTATTTATGATCATTGGAAATCAAGAAAGATTGAACGTAAAGGAAAATCTATACATCCAGGTTTAAAATTTGAAGATCCAAATGCTACTGAAAAAGATAATGATAATGATCCATATATTTGTTTCCGTCGTCGTGAGTTCCGTCAAGCTCGTAAAACTAGAAGAGCTGATACTTTAGGTGCAGAAAGAATTAGATTATTACAAAAATCCATGCATCGTGCTCGTGATCTTATTTTATCAGTTACTCAAAGAGAACTTTTAAAAGCTCAAGATTGGGAATCAGAACATGCCATTTTCAAACTTCGTTGTGAAGCTAAGAGTTTAAAGAGAGCTGTAGGTGTTAAAGGTGATGATTTCTTATTCTATCCTCATAAAAGAAAGAAGGTTATCAAAGTTAAGGATGAAGAAGAAGATAAAGAATCTGCTATTAAAAGTAGAAGAGGTGAAAAACGGAAACTTGATTCTCGTGATGGTGTTTCTGGAAGCTCAAATATGGAATCGAGTGTTACCAGTAAAGATAAACTTTTACAACAGCAACAACAACAACAACAACAACAATTACAACAAGATGGATCTACTTCATCTACTCAACCATATGTTAAACTTCCACCATCTAAGATTCCAGATATGGATCTTGTTACTGTATCATTTGTATTGAAAGAAAAGAATGAAACTATCAAAAGGGCTGTTCTTGAAAAATTACGTAAAAGAAAAGAACAAGATAAAGGATTTGTTAATGTTATTGATGATCCATATCAACCATACTTTGATATTTCAACCAATAAGAATTCAAAGGAAATGAGTCATATTCCATATTCATCTATTGCTGCTGCAGATTATCATCAAATTAATACTACTAATTATATTTCTGAATCACTTAAAAAATTATTGGAAGAAGGTAAAAAACCATTACCAGGTATGAAAACATTTAGAGGATCTAATGGTGAATTAATTCCTTCTAAAGCATTCCCACATTTGCTGTCTTTATTACAAGATAAGATGAATGATAATAAGTATAATTCTGTCAGTTATATTGCACAACTTTTATCAAATATTGAAACTCATAATTTCAGTGCTTATAATAATGGATATAGTTATCAACAACAACGTCAACATCCAGAAGAAGCCGAAGATGAATCACAAATTTCCGATCCAATCTTTAGATTAAGAAAACGTGCTGGTAGAGCCAATCGTACATTTATTGATAGAAGAGGTTTGATAGATAGACCCGACGACGTTATAGATGAATTCTTGAACTTGAATGATAATGAAGATGTCAAACAAGAACAAAATTCAAAGAAGGGACCAATTATACCTAATGTTTATGATTCTAAGCGTGATACTATCAAAAGATTGGATTCCAATTGGAGATTTGATAATGATTTATCTGAAAGTCAAAAAGGAATAATGGATCCATTTAGTTTGGATCCTTCAAGACTTAATTCGATCAGTGATGATACTCAATCAATTAGATTCGGATCGATGTTATTATCAAAATCTTATGGTTTATTGAGAGAATCTGTTCATCAAAGACAACAGGTATTTATTCAACAAGCTAAAATGAGGGCATTGCAACAACAACAACTTGCCAATAAGCAACAGCAACAGCAACAGCAGACACAATCACAATCCTCGCAGTCTTCACAATCACAAGAACCATAATGTGAACTCTTTGTTCACCCCATATCCAAAATGCATAACTATTGTACTCTTGAAGAGTTCGGTAGTGGTGTTATTTTGTTAATGACTTACTTCTCAATTGTGTATTATAGTTTATTATATTACGTAACATTACAAAGATAAGTAGCAGCCAGCCCATGGAGCACCATTGGTTGGAAGTGTAGCAGCAACAGTAGCAACAGTCGCTCTAGTTGATCCAAAATCAACTAGTTCAACTAATTCCACTAAGTATTTATTTGGTAACTGGTTACTAAGCGGCTTCCCCACAATACCACCCCAGTCCCATACCTCGAATATGATCCACCAAGAGTATTTCTTGCATCTTTATCCGTACTTTATACCATCTTCTATTCTATACAAACATATCGGCCCGAGCTGTCGTAACTGCCTCAATTTTCGGTCCTTACACCTAACACAGCCATCTACCACCAAGATTGGCACTATTTCCGGTTGACCACTCTTATGGCAACCTCAACCTGTCAAAGTCGGAAGTCGCGATTTCAGTGTGTCCCCAGATTTACCTATAAAAGCAACCAATCGCCCACTCTTCACACCCCCCTCCCCCCCACCCAACTTTTGGAAATCAGTTTCATTCTACTCAATTCATCATGTCCAGTAAACTAAGCAGCGTCATCGTGTTCGGAGCCCACGGAAAGATTGGTCAACACCTTATCAAGCTTTTGGCCAATAAGTCTTCTCCATATACTGCCACAGCCGTTATCAGAAACGATGAGCAAGCAAAGACCATCAGTGCCCTTACGGAAAACTCGTCCAAGATCAAGACCAGTCAATTGTCATTGGACGGAGCTTCTATTGAAGAGCTTTCCGGTGCTATCAAGGGACACGATGTGGTTGTTTTCACCGCTGGATCCGGAGGTGCCAACCTTTTGCAGGTGGATTTGGATGGGGCTGTCAAGACCTTTGAAGCTTCTGCCTTAGCCAAGACTAGAAGATACCTTATTATTAGTGCAATCAAGTCTGAAAACAGAGAATTATTTTCCAGTGGCCTTAGAAACTACTATATAGCCAAGCACTACGCCGATCGTATTCTTGTTGATGAGTTTAGTGACTCTTTGGATTATACCATTTTACGTCCTGGTCCTCTTAGTGAGGAGCCTAAGACTGGAAAGATTAACCTCTTCAAGCCAAACTTCAAGTATGAAGAAGAAGACACTACTGTCCATGTAAGCAGAGAAGACGTTGCTCAAGTTCTTTATACTGTCATCGATAAGAAGAACACCTTTGGTAAGGCATTCTCCTTCACTGGAGGTAATCTCGATATTGTCAAGGCATTCGGTCAATAAGAACTATTCGACCAGGATAAAAAAAAAAAGGATTGACAATTTGTATGAACAATAACGATTAGCGACAGCAATAAACAATTAAGACATAATTTGTAGATATTACTATGGGGTAAAATGGCAAGAGCTGGTTATGTGCCCTATCTTTCGGAATAAAGACTTCGAGATTTGTCAAATAAATCAGCCTCTGTGAACCTGGGTCTTCGGTAACTATGGATTTAACCATGATTGAAGTATTTGAAGAGGATTGTTGCTTTTTCCGCCTTCAGTTTGGAAGCATTCTGTGACTTTTTATAGCTCTCTAATTTTTCACTACTTAAGCAAAATTCTAAGAAAAGTACAAACATTTAGCAAGATCAGCACAAGAAGAGCCAACAGCAAGCCAAAAAAATACATAATACGGATCACTCATTCCATATTTAGAGATTAATAAACAACACTTCTTCAGTCGGGGGCCTTTTGGTGACAATCACGGGGGTATCCGATAGACGTATTAGGAAATAGGGTTGCACATTTCGTGAACACTCAAAACTACAGGAGCTAGTAGGCACCCTTTTTCGTGATCTTTAAAGTACTTCTAACCAGTGACTCAGCAACACATTTTGCAGCCGTGATACATGTATTTTGCACCCACTCAACTAATCTTGTTATACGCTTTCATCTACTACACATTTGAATTCTCTTTCAGTTAACATATTTTTACTTATTAAGCATTGTCTATAAATCTATTTGGTCGGATTAAAATAATCCTTCAATTTCCCCATCATCATTCACCTCTACGTTCATAAATCCAGCATGTGTAGGTAATCCTGGAATAGTCATAATTTCTGCAGCCAAAGCATACAAGTATCCAGCACCAGCAGAACATCTGACTTCTCTGATTGGAACTGTGAATCCAGTTGGTACACCCTTCAAGGATGGATCATGGGATAAAGAATATTGGGTCTTGGCAATACAAATTGGTAACTTATCATAACCTTGTTTGGTATAAGTTTCAATTTGTTGTTTTGCTAATGGAGATAATTCAATAGCAGCAGCTCCATACATCTTGGAAGCAATAGTGAAAAGTTTATTTTCAACAGTGTCATTAACATCATATAAGAACTTTTGTTGGGTAGTTAAATCAGATAATTTAACAGATTCAACAACAGCCTTAGCAAGATCAAGTGCACCAGCACCACCTTTAGCCCAGTGATTGGAAGGAACAGCAAAGTCAGCACCAGCTTCAATGGCCTTTTGTTGAATCAATTGGATTTCAGCATCAGTATCGGTTTCGAATTGATTAATAGCAACCACAACTGGAACATTATATTGTTTAATGTTTTCAATTTGTTTGGCCATGTTAGCACAACCTTTACCTAAGAATTCAAGGTTTTCAGAAGTGTATTCAGCTGGTAATGGTTGACCTGGTTTAACATCAGTAGCACCTCCATGTAATTTCAAAGCTCTAGAAGTAGCAACCAAAACAACGGTATCTGGTTTATAACCAGAAGTTCTACATTTAATATTGAAGAATCTTTCACCACCCATAGTAAAATCAAAACCAGCTTCAGTAACAACGAAACCGTTCTCACCATTGTTAATTGGGTTAGAAGGAGAGGTCAATTTCAAAGCAACACTATCAGCAATAACAGAAGAAGCACCAATGGAAATATTGGCAAATGGACCAGCGTGAACGAAAACAGGAGTACCTTCCAAGGTTTGCATCAAATTTGGTTTGATGGCATCCTTAAGAAGAGCAGTGATGGCACCAGCACAACCAACATCTTCAGCAGTGATGGCAACACCAGTCTCACGTTGTGTACCAACAACCAATTTACCGACTCTTTCTCTTAAATCTTTCAAAGAGGTAGACAATGCTAAAATAGCCATCAATTCAGAGGCAACGGTGATATCCATACCAGTCTTACGAGGTGGGAACTTGGAGGCTTCGTTCTTACCTTGGCCAATGGTAATTTCTCTCACAAATCTATCGTTACAATCGACGACTCTCTTGATGGTAATGGATTCTGGGTCAATATCGAGTTTGGCGAATTTTTCAATTTCAGAATCAGTTAAATCATCTGGGTTAGTCTTTTGAATACCAAGATTTCCTAATCTGACATTCATAGATGGAGTGAAAGTTCTCTTACCCTTCTTGGCAGGAACCAATCTGTTGTAGAAACCCTTGATGGTTTTAGAAGTACTTTCATGGAACATTCTAGTATCCACCGCAGCACATAATAAGTTTTGAGCAGCAGAAATGGCATGAATATCACCAGTTAAATGCATGTTGAATTCATCCATAGGAATTACTTGGGAGTAACCACCACCGGCTGCACCACCCTTAACACCGAAAGTTGGACCCATAGAAGGTTGTCTAACATTGGCAATGGAGTTATAACCTAAATGAGCACCTAAGGCTTGAGTCAAACCCATAGTGGTGGTACTCTTACCTTCACCCAAAGGAGTAGGAGTAATACCAGCCACCAACACATAATTACCATTTGCAGCCATTGAACCTTCAGCTTGTTCGTTTAAACGTTCCAAAAGTTGTTTTGGATCAACCTTGGCCTTGTAATGACCATAAGGTTCCAACTCTCTTTCCAAAAGACCCAATTCTTCGGCAATCTTGGTGATTTTCTTTGGTTTTTGAGCTCTAGAAATGGCAATATCGGATGGGACAGGATCTTGAAGGTCCAAAGGTAATGGTTTGAAAGCATGTTCGTGAGCCTTTTTAGCTTGGAGAATGGCAGCATCATAAACATTAGAACACAACATGGCCACGGTCATTGGACCAACACCACCAGGAACCGGGGTGATGAAAGAAGCCTTTTTCGCCACAGGAACGTAATCAACATCACCAACCAAAGCACGGCCGTTCTTGGCGGTTGGATCATCCTTGTAGTTGATACCAACATCAATTACAATGGCACCATCCTTGATCCAATCTTCTTTAACATATTCAGAGATACCAACAGCAGCAACCACAATATCAGCACCTTTGACAACTTCCGGTAAATTCTTGGTATGTCTATGACAAATAGTAACAGTACAATCTTCATTTCTTAACATGGCAGCTACTGGAGTACCAACAATATCGGATCTACCAATGACCACGGCAGTCTTACCTCTAAGAGAAATCCCGGTGGTTTTAATTAATTCAATGATACCATTAGGAGTGCATGGCTTGAACAAAGGCTTACCACCTCTCTTGGACAATTCACCAACGTTATATCTATCAAAACCATCCACATCCTTCAAAGTAGACACCGAATTGGTCACCAAAGTTTCATCTATGTGTTTTGGTAATGGCAATTGGATCAAAACACCATTTACCTTTGGATCTTTGTTTAATCTTTCGATTTCTTCCAAAAGGGCTTCTTGAGAAATATCTTCATCCAACTTAACCAATTCCGAACTAATATTGGAAGATTGGGCAGCTTTAAGCTTGGATCTGACATAAGCCGAAGAATCAGGACGACTACCAACTTGAACGATGGTCAAAGAAGGACGGAATTTCAAGGCCTCGAACGCCACATCACTGTGACCAGCAAACTCCTTGAAATGAGTAGTGTTGTATTGAATCACTTTATCAGCAATACTGTGTCTGATAGACTTAGCCAACTTAGTACCTGAGACCACCACCGCATCAAGCCGTATACGGGAAGTAGAGAAGGACCTGACGGAGACCAAGCGTTTAGAAATTCTAAGCATTTCTGGGTTTCTGTTCTTTTTGTTACTTTCTAGGAAAAGAGAGTTGTTTATAAACTAGAAAATAGAGAAAGTTGTACTTGGCTTTTGGGATTGCTGGAGTACTTATATGGGGGCTTGTCTGCAGGACATGCCGATAGTAATGGAATGAAAATTTTCACTTATGAGTCATGGATCCTGGACGTGATTGGCCAGTACTACAGGGGGGAAGGTGGTCAGGATATGGGAGGAGATGGCAGGTGGAAGGGCCCTATGAAGTGTAGGGTCTCTAACAAGTATATTGGTGGTATATTGAGTGTTATCGGAGTAAATCATCGCTGATTAGGACTTGAGTCATGGAGGGCTGACTCTGGCCGAGATGACGTGGACCGAGTCAGGCGCATCGAGCCTAATAGGAAATTAGATTTGGAGATTACGCGTGCGAGTCAACTTTGGTTATCACATGGAGATTAGATCCATAGAGCCGTGCGATGGGTGCAAATTGCAGCATCTTTCGTCAAGCGAAGAGGAAAATATCCGGAACCAGACCCGGTTCAACGGTTCGACGGTTCGACGCTTCCACCGTCTGACATCATCGTGGGTTTCCAAGCACATGTCTCCATTTGGCCTTTGGCCTTTGGCAGTTTGTAACTTGTCAGTTGTGTTCTTGTCCGAGTCACAGTATAACCAGCTGACTATACCGTCGACTGGTACCAACAATTGGACTAGTGACACCGTGCGACATCGTATAATCACGAGTTTTGACGTATATGGTCAAGCAGTGAGCTCTGCACATTTGTGGTATAAAACTGCCCATTTTGGACTTCGAGAATTGCCCTTCCATCCAGTAAAGTGAGCCTTGGGTTGTATTACTTACAATCACAGCGATTCTGTATTAGAGGATGGTTTTGGTCAAATTGCAAATGGGACTTTAATCGAGTCCAATATTGCTGATTAACCATATTATGTTTCAGCGACTCTACTAGGTATAACTTAGTTTTAATTGCAATCCTCAATCCGCTCTACATTCTTGAAAAACTCAATTCTGGATCTCTAAAATATGCAATTCTATAAGGGAAAGGTGCAAAGCTCGGTACTTCGACTATAACGTATGGTACGGTCAAGCAGTTGGTCGACCGAATAAAAATTTTAATGCAATACCACATAACTCTAATAGTAGTTCAATCAAGTTGTGGTGACTCTATTGGCAAATTAGCAAATTAGCAAATTACTCAACTGTTTTTTTTTGTCTATCCAATTGCCTTACAATTGTTCTACACTCTATCCTATGAGCCACACACGGTGCAGCGAATTCCCCATTAGCTATATAACTATTTCACCACCAACCTGCGATGGTTGTCCCATTGGCAAAAAAGTGCCACTGAGCAATTGTTCAATAGAAATGAGATATTAATAAATAGACTCCTCGTGGAGGTGTGTATAGTAATGAGATATTAATAAATAGACTCCTCGTGGAGGTGTGTATAGTAATGGTGTGTTCAGTTCACTTGACTTGAAGTTTCATTTCTTAACTGGTTCAACATGGCTTGTGCTCGAAGCATAATTTGGTCCGTCTTATAACCAGCAGCATTTTCTCCTTGGTTCTGCTTTCTGGAAGTCATTCTTCTCTTCAATAAGTTGACACTTTCGTATTCATTTTTAGGTCTTGGTGGTCCTCCACCCGAAACTTGTTCCATCAAATCATCCAAAGACATGGTAGAATAAAATGATAATGCTTTAGACCTTCTATTCTTACTTTTACGGTCTTTGGTTGAGTTAGAAGAAATGGATGGTGCACTGGATTTTAATCTTTCTAACAATGTATCAATAACTGCCTTGGAACCTTCACTATTTTCTGTCTTCATCGAGCTTCTATCATCACTTTCTACTTCATCTTCTTCATTTTCATCATCATCATCATCTTCTTCTTCTTCTTCTTCGGCATTCTCATCTGGAGTCTCAACGGTTTCGGAATCATCTTCCTTGGACTGTTCACGTTCACTCTTGCCCTTCTTGACCTGGTTTCTTGATTCTTCAATCATCTTCTTTCTAGCATCGTAAGTTCTTTGATCTTCTTCTCTTTGAACATTCTCTATATGTGCCTTTTTAAATTCATTAATGAAACTCACAAACTTATTGAAAAAATTGTTTCTACTATTCAGATCCTTTGAATTCTCCCCGAAATAATCCATCAATGAATCGAACTCACTTAATGTCCGGTTCAAATGGGTCTGTAACAATGAATTCTTGATCTTTGCATTTTCTAATGGTCCTGCGATCTTACTTAATATTCTATCTTCGGGATGTAGCAATGATGAATCACTTAAATTACCCTTCGATATCGAGTTAGATACATTGGTAATGGTCTTTTCATAATCATGACAATCATTTTCTAATTGTTCAATTGAAACATTTTGAATGAAATTCAATGTACTCAATTCATCAACAAAAGATCCATACTCGGGGAAAGCATTTCTAATTATTTTTTCAATGTAGTGAAGGAAGTTCATAGAGTTTTTATCATCCTTCATGAACTTTAACCGTTGTAAAGTATCTAACTTGAAACCCATGGCTTGTTTGGAGAAATCATTCATGAAATTACCCACTGATCTAATGATACCAAGAACATGCTTTAAACTCTCCGACTTTCTAACACTTTTACTAGCCTCATCAATAAGTTGGAGCTTCTTCAATAAATCCAAGTAGTCCTTTTGATAGGTTTGCATCAAAAGTAAGGATCTAGATCTAGATTTCCAGTAGTGTCTCAAATTGAAACATAAGAAAAGATAAATTCTATCAGGCCTTTCAAGTTCATCAGAATTCTTCAAAGGTTTCTTATCTGGATGGGCAAAATCAAGCGAATATGGAGTGAAACTTCTCATCATGAAATCACTATTTTCTACCAAACTATCGTTGTTGAAAAATTCCAAAACACTAATGTTCTCCAACACATCTTTGTCACAATGTAAGACCTTCTTTACAAGTAACTCAACCAGGATATTGGCATACATGTGTAAATTAATACCAAACAGCTGAGCTAAATCACGAGGCAAGAAGGAGATCTTACGAGATACAACAACCGCACCATCTTCACTATCTCCATTATCCAAATCTTTCTTCAATTTAATGGCTGAAGATTTTGCAACGAAAACCTTTTCAACTTCTCCTAAAATACCCTTTTCTAATAACTTGTCAGACAAAGTAGAATGTTCAATGCCAGTCCAGAAAGTCTCTTTAATATCATCAATTTTCTCCCAATGCATTTGCTTCAATTTAGTCTTTGGTCTGGCAATTGCAAGTAGTTCTTGATGTTGACTAACAGCCTTTTCTGGGGTGCCTGGCATGGTAGTTACCCTGGTTGGAGTACTAGGGGCACTAAAGGTTGATGATCCACCCATTTTAGGTGTACTAGGAGTAGTTCCACCAAGTAACAGAGGCATAGGGGGTGGTGGGGGAACTCCAGCAAATCCAGGTGGGGGTGGCGGTGGAATCGTTTCCCCAGTATTTTGCTTGCTAATAAACGCTGGTAATGGCGGTGGTGGAGGAGGACCTGGTGGTCCTTTAGCAGCAGCATTGCTGATGAATTGTGGCATTGGAGGCGGTGGTGGAGGTGGAATACTACCCGTAGGTTGTCCAGATGGCACGCCTGTTCCCAGTTTGACTTTCTCCAGAGTCATAAACTGAGGCAATGGAGGTGGAGGTGGTGGAGGTGGTGGAGGTGGAAGGGTCTTAGTACTGGCATTCTCGTCAGAATCACGAGATTTCACAGAAACCACCAGATGAGATCTATCTTTACCGAAATCAAATTCGTCTTCTTCATCGCTCTCTAGTTTAATTTCGGCTGGTCTTTCATCAACTATAGACAATTCATCGGAATTAATAAAACCGGCATGATCTTCCAGTGGAATATTTGGAAGTGCACTGTTCTTGTTCTTCAATATATTATTTTGTCTTTCTTGATTTAATGAAGATCTCTTTGACGAGTATACAGACTCTAATTCGTGAACAATAGCGTTTCCCTTTATGGAATTGGATTTAATCTTCATGATAGGAGTATCACTGGACTTGGATCCAATTCCTCTTCTTCTTTCTTCCTCTAATTTCCTTATTTGGAGTTGCAAAAGTTGAATATGTTTCTCTTGTGATGCGATTTTATCAGCACTTATCTGGTTTTCTTTCTTTAAGTTTTGGAGGGTATCATTGAGTCCAAAACTCGCTTCTAATTCCAATTCTTGCTTTTCGTTCTCTAGTTTTTTTACTGATTTTGATAACTCTCTGGCTTCCAACACGGCTCTTCTAGCTGTTTCATCAGTAATAAGCCTGTCAATTAATCTTTGGATTGAACTGTTGAGAACTGAATTGGAATCATTGGCAATCATGGTAGATTCGGTTACCACATGTTGCATCACTGAGTCTATCAATACCAACAATTTACTGACTTCGAGATCACTACGCCCACTATCTTTGAGCATTAAGAACTTCTGGAAAATCGATTTGATATAAGATTCATTTGATTCATCGTCAGACTCCGCCGAGTCTTGGTATTGGTTCTTAATATCTTTGTAAAGGTCATCTAAGGATGATATTTCGATGGTAACAGGATTGGCCACATTGTTGGTGAGATTGAAGAATTCAGTATAATCTTCTTCGGCAAATGCTTCGTACTTTTCTATTTCGTCATTAATTCTTTCGCTATGGATCACTTTGAGTTTATCAAAAACCTTAAGTAATCGAGAGTCATTGAATTCTCTTCTAAGAGAAATTCTTTGTTTAATTTGTTTGGTTCCTTCCATTATCCCATTCACAAGCAACAATGATGTCAATGCATAATTCTTTAAATTGGTGTCACCACCAAGTCTATCACTACCACTGGTGAAGTATTGGTCTAAGAAACTTTCAAGTGAATTCATCCATGGTTGGAACCTTACAAAATCCCCTACCAAATCTTGTAAATTGACCATACTTTCTAAGATATTGGTCAAATACTTATTACTTCTATAATATGATAAGAAAATCAACACTTCAGTGACTAAAATCCGGGTTGCAAGTCTTGGTGATATTAATGAAAAGATAATGGATTTAATCACATGTGCCTTATTCTTTTTGGTAACAGAAGTCTGAAACGAGTTCTCATCTGAATCTTCTTCTTCATGACGTTCAGCATTAAGTATGTGTTTCAAACACCTTATAATTATAAATTCTTTATCAAACTCATCATTTGATTTAATACTCTTTTTATTGATTCTAGAAAGAATAACTGAAAGTGCACTTTCTCCCTGAGCATCGACAAAACTCTGAACCCAATGGCTACCATATTTCTGTGATAATGTATTTTCAATCAATCGTTTTTCCAATTTCTTGTATTCTCTTAAAGTGAGTTTTTCTCCTACAATTCTTTGAACAAACCATTCTGGTGATCCTTCTTTCACCTTCTTCTTTATTATATGGTTATCACTTTCATTAGATACTGAGGAATCAAACGATTTCTTTTTCTGTTTGGTGTAAGGTTCTTCTTTCTTTCCTCCTAATTTGGTGATTGCTTTCAAGGAAGATAATTGGAAAAAGTCTGATTCTCCATCTTCGGATTTGGTATCACTTGCTTTTCTTTCAGACTTGGTAGAGTTTTCGGAATCAGTTCTAGATATATGAGCCTGAGCTTGTTTGGTGAGGACTCGTAAATCGAATCCTGTATTTGTTTCATGTTCACGCAAAAGAAGTTCCCATTTTCTTTTGGTAGGTTGATCTCTTAATGTCTTCATGGCCTTATCAGTGAATACTCTGGTAGATAACAATTTCTCAAACAATTGATCCACTATTTCAGGCTTTGGCATTTGGTTTATATATGTAGCCACAGCAGCAAACGATTGAACAGAATGATTTGATATAAGCAGTTTTGAAGAAGGAGGGTTATGCAGGGATGGGGATATGGTTCTATTAGAGGAGCTGGACTTTATTCTGGTTTTAGGACCGGGAGAATCCGTGAGTGAACTCGATGATCCATTGTGAAAATTAGTAGTGAGTTTATGGGGAGATTGTTGATGAGGTTTTATCAATGGAGGAGGCATCAAATCCTCGGTAGACAATCCGTAACCAGCCAAATTAAGTCCTGTGGTGGCCAAACCATCATTATTCTTGGGATCAAGAGACGAAAAACTACTGACACTGTTTCCCATGCTTTGCTCCTCGATAGTCTTGGCCTCATTGATGGTCTTCATTTCTCTCGAACCTATAGAACTTCTGGGGGATGGCGGTAATGCCTTGGATCGGTCGGGTAAGTATTTAACATGGATAGGTTCTTTGGTGGACGAATTGAGATTCTCATAGCCTATGGCCTGGAACTGGTCCTGGTTCTCTTCAAACGGGTTGGCCGCGGAAGACAGGCTGCTTTGTCTCGTACTGGGGCCTGAATTAGTCAGGTTGGCATCATCTATCTGGTTAAAGTTGAGTATGGAGGTGGACTTAGAAAGCTTCTTTATGCCCTTAGAAAACACGTTTGGCCGCTTCGTGACTTTGATCTCGGAGTCGGCACTGGTGGTGGACTTGGAATCAGCGCCACTCCTCATGATGGAAGCGTGTACTAGTGTGGATACGGAGGTATTTTGATCTAGAGTTGATCTACGTGTGTTTCAGTGGATGGGTGTTGTGTTTTGGAGCACGTGACAAATAGCCGTCTAAAACTGGTTATGGTTACTGGGGAAATTGTACCAGATAACTAGAGAAAAACTGGGCTCGAGGCCCAACGATTTGGAAAGTAATACGATCACAAGATATGGAAAATAGCAGTACTCGGATCTTGTGAATAATCGTAGCTTTAAAATCCTTGAAGAAAGATATTAAAGATTTCACAGTATTTTATTGGTACTATTGTCGAGTTATTTGGATTTTTTAGATAAGAGTCTATGGCCTTTTCTTATTCACTTTATTTGTAAGTACGTGCTGAAACGGTTTATGTTCTATAGACCGTAACTAATAATTTTTATAACTTAGTAACTAATAATTTAATAGCTAATTTAGGTATTGTAATACTAAAAGAGCCATTGGTTGTTTGTGGTGTGTGGTGGTGTGTGGTGGTGTGGTGGTGTGGTGGTGGTGGTGGTGGTGTGGTGGGGCCTGCGAAACAAGCAAGGACACTAAATTTTTAGCCTTACATTAGAGACAAAGGGTGCAATTGGTGCCGATGGAGGCGATGACCAGCGAAGCTCAGCGAAGCTCAGCGAAGCTCAGGGAGACGGGACGTCTAGGCTGGTGGAACAGCAGTTGAGTTCCTGTTGGTGGTCGCCAGATTCGGGGGTACTGGTAGTAGTGGCAGTACTTGAGGGTGTAGTGAGTGATCGTTGGTAGTGAGCCAAGGCATCGTCTTCTGGTTGCCTGATGAAGTGCTTGTGAGCGTTTTCTCCCTACTGCCGCACGCTCGTGGTGGACTCTCGGTGTGGGGCAGCAGGTTGTAGGGAGCGATCAGGAGCATCACACTGTAACGAGGTAGTATAGGGAGAGGCAACCGAGAGTTGACCCCGCCACACTGGTCGTCTTCCAAGACAGGCCGTCGACCAGGGTGCAATCCGAGGCCCATTTCAAACCAGGTGTTTGTTCACAAGATCATATTTTCTATACGGCCATAGGGAAGCTTATGTAGTTGATATGATAGGAGAATTAGAATAGGAGACCTGAAGACGTGTAAGATTTGGGGTAGGTTCTGTGGGGCCACCAATATCCCAATTCCAATTAGCGTACTAGAATTTAAATATTGGGGTGTGGTGTAGTAGTAGTACCCTAAGGCATATCGGGCTATTTATCGTCATATCAGAACGAGGAATGAAGTATTTTTATTGCAAAGTTCACAGCCAGGATTGACTCATATTGTAACAGGCTCTCGACAAGAGAATCCAGTACCACACCGTGAGATGAGACAATTGCTTAGGTCACAGTGGTGACATCGCTATCCAATTTCTTGGTGTGTTTCTGGATACTGATATTTTTCACTGTAGAGAACCACTTCGAAAGGAGGCCCCATTAGGTGCTTCAAATGGCACCAAATGCCATGTACACCCACAATACAGTATCATTGGGCTGATATAGCTGTTTCATACGAGCTTTCATCTGTTCTTGCCTACTTTGTTCGCTACTTCGTTACCAGCAGTCTTGCTAGGTGTTGTGAGAACTCTCGCTAGTTCTGAGGTCTCGCTAGTTCTGAGATCTCGCTAGTTCTGAGATCTCTCGCAGCAGGAACTACCACTTAATACTACCATAGATCTAGCTTCTGCGTGCACGCTTCTGTATCCCCCTACTACCTCAAGTTTTGTGTTCCCGAGACGTCTACCTTCCGTTACCCGTTTCATCTGTCACTGGCTGACTAACACACGTCGTTGGGTTCGATGTTTTGGTGATCTCATCGTGCGACGCGACTGACCGCGTCTCTGTATACATCTCTGTATTTCTATCACTCTCCACTACCACTATTACCTAAAAGTACTACCATTATCACTATTACAATTCTTCCTTACTTACTACACACATTATATCATCACCGCCAATATGTGCTCTGCTAAGACCCGACCTTCCAGACAGCAGACCATATCCAGCTTCTTTGCTAGAAGAGAACCACCAAGTTCAAATGGTCCTCAAGTGCAGCCAAGAGTAGAGTTAACCAAATCCACATCGCTGTTATCACGGAGTCTCCGGACCACCAACGAGTTTGATGAAGTCTCGAGTTCAGACACTTCCTACGACTCTATTGAGATCAACAACTTCAGTAATCCTGCTTTATCCAGGTCTTTCAACGCCACCAAGACCTCTCAATCCGATAACTCCAAATTTGCTAAAAGAGAGATTATCCTCCTTTCTTCCCCTGAAAAAGACAGAGAGAGCGAAACTACAGTGAAGCTGGAACCATCTTCCCAAAGATCACAATCGCCAACTCGTAAAAGAACAAGTACGCTCTTCGAGTTGCGGGGGCAAGCTCGTAAAGTTCCTAAACTCACATCCTCAACATCCCATATTGAACAACCACGTCAAGAATCAACAACCTTAAGTGAGGAACAACAAAAGGTTATTCATGCAGTAGTCCATGATAAGAAAAATGTTTTCTTCACAGGAAGTGCGGGTACTGGTAAGTCTGTAGTATTGAGAGAATTGGTTAAACGTTTAAAGGCTATCTATAGAGAAAATGTTGGTCTTACTGCATCTACTGGTATGGCTGCCTGTAATATTGGAGGTAATACTCTTCATAAATTTTTAAGCATAGGTTTGGGGACTGGCAGTGTTAATGATATGTTCAAGAGGATTTATAAGAATAGGTTTCAATTACAAAGATGGAGATCACTCAAGGTTTTAATTATTGATGAAATTTCTATGATTGACGGTGATTTATTTGCCAAATTAAACGAACTTGCAAAGCAATTAAGAGGAAGCACCAGACCTTTTGGAGGAATCCAAATTGTATGCACTGGAGATTTCTTCCAATTACCTCCAATTGTTGCAAGAGGAACTAAAGCAGAACCTAAATTTTGCTTTGATACTGACGCTTGGAAAATGGTCATTAACAAGACCATTGTTTTAACCAAGGTTTTCAGACAAAAGGGTGATCTGGAATTAATTGACATGTTAAATGCTTTGAGATGTGGAAGAATTGACAGGGAAATTGAAATGAAGTTTCAACAGTTATCAAGAAAGGTCCACTATCTGGATGGTATTGAACCTACAGAATTATACCCTACTAGATGGGAAGTTAAACAAGCTAATATGACTAGACTTAACCAGTTGAAATCCAACCAGATTATATTTACTGCTCTGGATAATACTGTAAATGATATGGAAAAGAGTCAATTAGATAACTTGATGTGTGAGAAGGTTCTTGAATTGAAAGAAGGTGCACAAGTCATGTATTTGATCAATTTAACTTCTGACATTGTCAATGGTTCTGTGGGTACTGTGGTATGTTTCATGACTTTTAAATTATGGACCAAAGTCCTTGAATTGTATGGAGTTCCAGAAGTCTCAGATCCGCAGATTTTGGATGAATTAAGGTTATTATCTTCTAGAATAGGTTCTACCAAGGACTGGCTGCCAGAGCAAGCAGCAAGATACAATAAAGTTCCGTATGAAAGAAAGGGCATTTTTGATAAATTATGTCAAGTGGCAAGTGTCCAACTTCCAAGTGACTTATTCCCGGTTGTCAATTTCAAGGTAAGAGGATATGATAATCCTGTATTTGTTGAAAGACATGAATTCAGTATTGATAAGCAAGTTAAGGGTAATGGTGACTCTGGATCGGAAAAATTACTGAGAACTCAATTGCCATTATTATTATCTTGGGCCATGTCTATCCATAAGGCTCAAGGTCAAACTATTGATAGGCTCAAGGTTGATTTGAGAAAGGTTTTCGAAAAGGGTCAAGTGTATGTTGCCATTTCAAGAGCTACAAACAAAGAACATTTGGAAATCCAGAACTTTCATCCGAGTAAAGTGACAGTATCGCCTACTGTGCAAGAGTTTTATAAAAAATTGGGATTATAAAGAGGAAATAAGTTGATGACTATAATTCAACAAACATTAAATTCATTGGAAATGGGTTCAAATAAGTATCATAAATTTTACAGAAAACACTATTATCCTGGTATAGCAAAGGGTATAGAAGGAAAAGAAGCATAATAAGCTCAATATAAAATATCTATAGATGATGGGATTTGGAGACTACAATGTGTAAGTCCAAGTAGACATATTAATATAAAGAGCTGGGCGGAATATGGAGGTCGCCCATGATTTATGGAACATCATGTCACTTCATACAAGACTCTGATATAGCACATGGAGAGCATTAGATAACACTTAAGTTCCATGGTAGAGTTAATACTGAGAAAAATGGGTTAGTTTGGAATGTGTAAATCCAGAGCCGTTTTCTGTGATTGTGACTAAACTGAAAGTGTGTTTACGTTGGAGTGACTTCATCTTGGTGTCCTGGGTAGTTTTTTACTGACTGGTATCTCCACTATACCTTTCAGTAGTCGCACTAGGATTCTCGCTATGTCCACTAGTTTTTCGTTACGGTGACTCACCAAAGGGATACTAGGTGGTACCAGCAATACCACTCCATTTCCTACCAATAGCCAGAAGAACAACTCTTAAAGACCCTGAATAGCACCATATACTCGCACTCGATAACACCAATACTATTCCCTCTCTTTGCCTCTTTTGTCCCGCTAGAATCGCCAGCTCCTCCACCTACCACTCGTTCTTGTGTGAGCATTCTCTCACTAAGTCGCACAGAATTCTATGGGATTCTACCGCCATAGTACGGCGATGCTCTCGGTGCTGAGTCAGTAGATTACTTTTCACTACCTCGAAACTAAACATCATCAACATTTTGACCATTACATCAGCTCAACAGCAATGTTTAATGGAGACCTCGGTTACGACGGCTTCTCCGTCACTCTCAACTACTTCGCCGGATTACCCGATCCTTCGTCCCTCCTAGACGCCAACATCACCGTTCTATTCAAAGCACTTTTGAAAAAGGACTCCATCACCAAAGAAAAGTCACTCAATGATCTCATTGAGTCCTTTGCTACCCCCGAAATGCACCAGGCCTTGAAGGAAGACGTCACGATCATTGCCTGGGTCCAACTGTATCCAAAACTAGCCATTGATAACTCCAGAAGTGTCCGTATTCTTGCTCATCAAACCCAAGCAAAGTTCCTTAACTTGGTGGGTGGTAAAGCTTTCAGTAAATACCTTAAGAGTTCTATTCCAGTGTGGCTCTATGGTCTTTTTGATACCGATAGGGTTGTAGCTAACGCTACCTATAAATCGCTTCTTCTGAGCTTCCAAGATAAAGAAAGAGTCGACAAGTTATGGGGACTCTTTACTGAACAAATAGTGGGATTCATTGTAACAGGCATTTCTCTTGAAACCCCAGAAAGTTTGAGTGATAAAAGATACACCAAGGAAGCCGATCTGGTGGGAAAAGACGAACGAGTCGTGGGAGGATGCCTCAGTATGTTGAACAAATTGATCCAATTCGATATAAATGATGATGAATTGATAGGGGAAATCGATACACTTTTACTTAAAGATAATATTTGGGATTATATGGGAAGATCTTTAGAAAAGGATACTTTAAACATTGCCCTTTTCAAGTCCATTTTAGCCTTAATTAAAGGTATTTTCACCACTGACTTTATCAAACGTATAGACTCCAAGAACCTTTTCAAGATCGTATCCAAGAAGATGATCAAAAACATTAAGATCAAGAATTCACCCACATCCAACGTTATATATGCCAATATTGTCCTTCAACTCTGGGACACCCTTATCACATTAACTGAGTTCGCTCCATCTAAAGAATTAAAGATCAAAAAGTCCTTCTGGGAATTGGGTGGCTCCAAGAGTTTCTCCCGGTTAGGAGAATACCTTAAGCTTGGCCCATGTAACCTGGACCCAGCGTATTACTCTATGGTGGTACGTTTCTTTGAAGTTCTTGAAGGAAGTGACGAAGAAGATTCTTTCTTCAGTTTCAACAGAATAGATGATCTTGAGTTGATCATAAAGATACTTTCCAAACAGCTCCGTACAACCATTGCCATGGACTACAAAATAAAAGCATTCGAAGGATTGATAAAGGTGTATAGAGTGTTTGAAAAGAAGTCAAGCACTAGCCTTGAACCTTTGGCAAAACTTGTAACCGCTGCATGTTTCGATACTTTAGCCAAGTCAAGACCAAGACCAAGTGAAAAGGCGAAATATGATGACTTATATGATCAATTAGGTGATTTTTCTGAATATGTGGCAGGTGAATACCGAGGATTCTTCGATGAACTCGACTCTGCCTTGGTCAAATATATTGAGACTTCTGAAGGATCGTTGAAGGAGATTGAAGCTCCTTTACCAGCCGTTTTCCAAGTCTACTTCGACGTCTTAGGAAAGTTTAAGACCGACCAATTGGGTAAATTATCTGACAAAATCGTGGACTTGATCTTGGAAGATGAGTCCATCCAAAGCCCAGAACTTGCATTCAAATTGATTTCTGCTCATGTCATGAAGTCCGAAATTGTCACTGAAAAATACACCGAATTTCTTGAGATTCTTCCTTCCTTTGTAGAAGAAAACTTTATCCAACCACCTATCGATTTGCTCGCTGTCTTCATATCGGAGAAGGTCGATGTTAGCGAGACTATCAACGACTTCTACTTGAAAATTTCTACTGTCAGCAAGCTGAAAGTGGTCAAATTCTTGCTCATGGTGACTGAAAATATCAGTCTCGATGGAAAGTCATACCCTGACATTCACGAACACATAGTGGAACTCTCCCAAAGAGTAGAGCTTACTGATGATGAAAACAAGTTGGTGTATCGGTTCATCAACGACAAGACTATTCTTCATAACCTTGTGACTTCTGTGAGTTCCCACGGAGGACGTGCCACCGACTTCGTAGCCAAGTTGGCTGTGCTTAAGGTCGATCTCTCCAACTTCAATGGTACTCAGGAGTTGAAGGACATTATCATCAATGCATGGAACTCCATTGACCAACCAGAAGTAAAGCAATTCTTCGACTCTTTGCATTATAATGATGTGTTTTCAGAGAGTTTATTTGAGTACGTGCAACAGCAAACTATAACCACTGACTTTGGCTCTATTGCTAACTACATCAGCAAGGAATTTAACGTTGAGCACTTTGAAAAACAAGTCAAGTCTGCTTTAGAGAGCATTGATAGAACACCAGTTGCAATCTCCAATCCTATTGAACACAATACTGCGTTGGTTGAGCCAGAAGCTCCAGCACATGGACAATTTGATCCCTCTCTTTTCGTTCTTGGTAAGTTTATTTCTCAGTTGAAGGACATAGAACTGTTGACATATCTCGGTCTTTTGATTTTGGAGTACATTGACGACTACTTGTTCTTGCTCTCTCAAGAAAAGCTCCAAAATGACGAAGATATTCTTCACTTAAGAGAAGTACTTCTTAGCCTTCACACTTCCACCTTCAAAGACGTTACCTTCGATAGTATTGTCATTGGTGAGTATTCTGGTACTGCCAAGTACGTGATCTCTCAGTCTGTTGATAAGTTCTACGATGCAAGAATTCTCAAGCGGTTGGTGGGTCATAAAATGGAATCTTTGACCGCAGAACAATTTGAGAATAGTTCTCTTGACTTCAAGGATATTCTTTCCCGTGATCCACTTCATTTTGCTCTTTTCTTGCAAAGCAGCTCCAAGTTCCTCCACACCAAGTCTTCTAAGTTTGACAAGGTCAGAAATTTCGTGGCTGCTGAAATCTTGGGTGTGACCAAGACCGACCAGATCTTGTCTCAAGGTATCAAATGGGTGACTTTATTGATCAATTTCTTCACTTCTGAGGAACCTTATGAAGTCATTCCACCACATCGTTTCAACATGATACTTACCCGTATTTCTGCGTGGTTAGAATCTGATATTGCTTACGATGATGAGTTCATTCTCATGAGAGTCCAACTCTCTAGACTTTTCCAAGGTATCATCTTCAACACTGGAGAACTTCCAGAAAAGTTCTGGGAAGTTGCAATGTCTCTCATCAGCGATAACTTGAGTATCTGTGAAACCAACCTTGATAGAGTAGATTTAAGATACTTCACTTTGAAATTGATCTTGCTGGTTAATAAGAAGAACGGTGAGGGTATTGACGATATTAAGGAAGAGCTTTTACAACTCATTCTCAACAAAGAAATGATCATGAGAGATGTTGGAGTGAATAATCAACCTGTCAGTTTGATCCATTCTCTCATCAAGAGAATCTTCGATCAAGTTGAAATTCCTGCCAAGATCGCCAATGAAAAGATGGCTGAACTTTATGAAGTTCTTGCTACGAATGACTTCATCCCCTTGCAAAGAATTGCTGTTAAGATCTTACAGAAGCTAATCTTGGTTAACCAACAAGACTTCGTGGTGGAATACCAATTGAACAAGTCCAAGTTAGGAGAAGACGATGACAACACTTACAAGGCAGAACTAAACAAGTCTTTGGTGTCTAACATCAATGTCCATGTTGATGATATTGACTCTGAAAGTCCAGTAGTTTCCAGATACTTGTGGAGTTGGGTGTTGATCTTCAGTCATTTTGAAGACATTACTTTCTCCATGAGATCCGAGTATATTGCTCAATTGAAGGATCTTGGTGTTTTCGAAAGATTGTTCGACTACATCTTTGAACAAGTTCCAGTGAGTGATAACAAATTGGTCACCCAATTATGTGGAGATTCTATTGACTTCCAGACCTACGATCCTCAAAACGACCTTGGAGACTCTCACTACGAGTTCCAGTTCTTGCTTCTCCATCTCTACTACCTCTCCTTCAGATTCTTGGGCCCACAAGTTCAAGCCTGGTACAAGGAGATCAGAGATCGTCAGCTTAAACAAAGCATTGAAAAGTTCTCTTCCTCTATAGTGTCACCTATCTTGATTAACCAAATTTTGGATGAGGTTACTACAGCTAAGACTTCACTTGAAGCAAAGGATGAAAACTTGACCATTAAAGTCAACAAGGTCACCAACGAAATCAAATCTCTGTACCTCATTGATGAATTTACCATGGAAATGGTCATCAAGATTCCAACTATCTACCCTCTCGAAAATGTTAATGTTAATGGTCCTCTTCGTTTGGGTGTTAAGGAAAATCAATGGAAGGCTTGGCTATTGGCTTCTCAAAGAGTAATCTCTTTGACTAATGGTTCCATCATGGAAGCCATCGAGTTATTCAACAGAAATGTGAACCTTCATTTCTCTGGTTTCGAAGAGTGTGCTATTTGTTACTCTATTTTGCATCAAGACTTGTCACTTCCTTCCAAGACATGTACTACTTGTCACAACAAGTTCCATGCCGCTTGTCTTTACAAATGGTTCAAGAGTTCTGGAAGTAGTACTTGTCCATTGTGTCGTTCACCCTTCAACTTCAAGCAAAGAAGTTGAAAAGTAGGAAACGAAACAAGATGTTAATCTTATATAGATCATGATAACGACGTAGAAAATAGAAGTCTTTGACATTTGCTACCCTTATATAATTGCAGAAATCCAAAACTAATAGATTAGACTATTAGACTTATAGACTGCTACAGTTAAACACATTTGATATCTCCATGGAGAATGGACTGTCTATGGATGGGCTATCAAGATTCTTGTATTGGTTTTGCAGCTCTTGAATATACTTTGGCTGCGAAATTTGCTACTTACATTGTTAGCTTTAAGAGCATACTGAGTTCATCTATCTGCATAATAGAAATGAATAGTGTATTCCAAGCAAAGACAACTTTATGATGTTTTTTCATCTTCTGAAGGAGCCACTTTGACCTCTGGCATTCTTTGCCCATGGAGCAGCTGTCATTGGCATTCCGCCTCTTGGTGGGTTGACTGGAACACTTCCCAGCACAGTATTCACTCTAGGTACTTCATCCTCTTCTGGTTCTTCTTTTTCTTCTGACTTTGAAGTTGATGGAAGTTCGCGTCCACTCATATCTGTCCATGGGTATAACTGTTTACCGAACCAGAAATGTTGCACCACTGGGAACTTACCCAACACTTCAACATCATACATTCTTAATAATCCTTGGAGCACTTTGCTCCATTGAAATACGGATTTGTGGATATCATAAAGGATTGGGGAGTGCTCATTAAAAGGCCCGAATTTGATCTTAAAGATAAATGCAATGGCATTCACGTAGAGATTGGTTGCTTTGTATGTGTTTATGATCTGTCCTGTGAGCACCTGAGAAACTGGAGGGGCTCCTTTCATTGTGCTGAACTCAGCTGCTCCTAAAATATAGATTAAATGGAAATGATCGTCTAATCCCCACACACCATGAGAACCAGCTGGCTCTAAGTTATAGTCGAGAATAAGTCTACGAACCAAGTCGTAGTATTTGGCAAAGATCCCAAGCAATTCTGGTCCAGTGATCTCATCGTAGTTTAGCACGTTTGTATCGAAAAGACCTCCTATGAATGCTAAGAAAGAGAGTTCGTGACCGGTTCCGTAATCCAATCTCAATTGCGATCCGAACGAATTGGTGATGTAGTACTGGAGCTCAACCAATACACCACCAGTAATGCCCAATTCTTCTTCTAACAAGGGCCCCATGGCGGATATGATCTTATCGTGCCACGTACGAGACGCCAAGTTCCCGAACCGACGTGGTCCCTCTAATGGAGGAGTTTCGTCAATATGCTTGTTGACCTGTTCTAGAATACGAATAACGGCCGACGGTTGCTTCAGGGGTACCAACTCGTCCTTGGTTATCTTGGGAATGACGGACCCGCCGTCTTCCTTGATTGGGCCCTCTAGTTTGGTTCTGACCACCGAAGGAACCCCTTCTCGTGTGACAATGGTTAGGTTTAGGAAACCTTGTGGAACATCTTGAGACCTCACCTTTTCTACCACTTTGGAGAGTGTAGACTGGATTTTGGCATAGGCTTTGGATTTCTTGAAGGCAGGGAGATCCGCCAGGTCGTAGATTCTCTTGGTAGGCACTGACATCGTTAATTATGAAAGAAAGTGTGTTGGTGATTCAGAGTGATTCAGTGATTTCAGTTGTAATGGTTATGTTTTTGCCATTGCAACATCTGGTGCGAACTAGTGGGACCGCGTACCGCGAAAGGAGTCAAATTGGTGGTGGTAGGTATGGCCACAGTGAGAATTATATGTGCACTCTACCACCATTCTCTCGCTAGAGGTCTGTCTAGTAATGGGCAAGCAATATAAAACAATAGTATCGATTAATGACCTTTCTCTTCATTTTCATGTCATTAACTCGTGCCTTATTTACAGATATATATTAATTGGTTAAAGTGAATGTTCACGATATTATACTTACCAACACCTGATGATTGTAGGTTTTCCAGTTTCCAGCTAGTCCTCGAGATCGATCCTTATGGGTGCTTTTTTCTTGTCCGCTGGCTCTACCTCCATGATAGAACTATCGAAAGAATTGTCGCTCTCCACATAGATCACCTCTTCCTTTTGGGGCATTTGGAAATGGGTTTTCGTAGGTGATAAGGATGGTGAAATTGACCTATTGTTTGTCTTTTTAGTCGGGTCTTTCAGCACCCTTGATATTTCTGGTATGCGCTTTCTGGGCAGTAGTTTCTCGTCCAGTTTCCGGGCAAAATAACTCTTCTTGGATCTCTTGACATTTTCTTTGGTTTCGGCATGTTGAGACAGGCTACGTTTGTACCTGGATACCGCCAATTCTGGTACTTTTTGGGGCGAAAGTTTAAACGGCTCCATTGTGTTCTCTGCCTCTTCCTCGTCACTTTCTACGAATAGCGATTTCTTAGGTGGAGTCTCTATTGGCAATGGTTTTTCGGAGCTGTCCATGAAAGGATTATCCTCTTCCGGAATAAAAAGTGATTTGGAACTAGACTCAAGCTTATCATAATCAGCACTCAATTTCACAGGCAGTACATCGGGATGGTTGAAAAACAGAATAATATTCTTCTGTCCTGGGTTTAATTTTATTGAGTTTTTTTTAGGAGACCTTCTCCGTGGAGATCCACTAGGTGAGCTGATTAGGGAAGAACCACCTGGGTTTCCAAGATCTGTTTTCTTTGGAGACAAAGAAAAGTATCCCATGCTTTCCAAGGTATTTTTCTGAGCCAATTTAATCTTCTTGGGCGAAGATTCTGCTCTTTTAGCTTCGGCCTTTCTGGTTTCTTCCTCTTCGTATAGTTTCACCATTTCTGGGTTTAAGTGGCTGACCAATTTTTTTGGTAGCCATACATAGTCTAGTTTGGAGGGGCTATCTTCCACAGTCTCTTCATTCTTCTTCAGTTCATAAATCCTGGGATATTTGATGGCAATCTTTTGAGAGTCATATTTGATCATCAAAAAGTCCAAATCATTTATAGCCTTGGACCTTGTGATCATTAGCAAAACATGTGTTTGATTGGAAACCAGCTCCCCTTCTATATTTTGGTCATTTTCAAATTCTTTCTGGCTCATTTTATATGTAAGTAACTTGGCTATGATGCTCTTGGACCGGAGGTTGAAACCTTTAGGTATCAAAAGCTCTTTGGTGGACTCAACGTATTTTTCTCTGGGAACAAAGGCAATTCTTCCATTGATAAGATGCAGAACACCAATTGGAACGTTTTCATTGTAGACCCTTTGGACTCTCAAACCTTCGTCGGACTTCAGGAAGATTTTTAAATCATTATTGTCGCCTTTCAACTGGCCATAGTTGAAACACACTCTGAACTTATATAGCCGTGTATCTACAATTGGAAACAAGTATAGCAACGAGTAATACTCATCAAATACAAGCTGCTGTTCGAGGGTGAGTAGTCTACCAAAGATATCACGGGAGCTCCTTTCAATATGGTAATTTAGAAGACTCAAGAACTCGACTAGTTTTCTCTTTCTGTACTTGCTAGGCAATAAATGCTTGATTGGTTGTAATGAAGAATGGGGAATATCATCGCTAAAACAGGAAATGAGCTCTTTGGTGAAGTCAGGTAACTCTTTAGTTCTTGGTTTTGGTAATGTTTTATTCTTTTTCTGGTGATAGGCAAACTTGGTCCCGCAAAGGGCCAACTTGGTGGAGTTGGTTATCCCGATTTTGTCCACACCCTTGGAGTAATCACCTCCACCGAGGGTCGCTAGGAAGATGAATCTCGAGGTATTAAGTCCTGTTTCCTCTTCGATCTTTTCTAGCCTGATTGGTGTAACATAGAACCGTGGAGTGGCAGAAATGTTGGTGCCTTTCTTGGGAGACGTCCCTATATCTTCTCTGTACCGGCTGAAATTGCGTAGAACACCGGTAGCACCGAAAACGAGGGCATCGACATCGTCAGATAGCACGTAATCTACAACCCCAAATTTCTGAAGGTATGCACATTGAGCTTCTGCTTCTCCTGGTGCCTGGAAATAGTCTATATCTAAAGACACTAGTCTTTCTTTGATTGCATCGATTAGCCCTGAATCCTCCCTATACGTACTCGGATCAGATTGCTGGAATTTTTCAAGCAGCTGGTCGAAATCAAACGAGTCATTAATCTCGTTATTTCTCAACTTATTGGGTTTCCAAGACCCATCAAAAACAAGTATAAATGAGATATTCAACGATACAAGGTACATCACTTTGGACATAAAGTTCTGGATAATCAACCACCAGGTATCTTCGTCATCTAAGGGGTTCTCAGCCAAATTGACGGTGGATTTAAAGATGAACATGTAAGCATCCACGGCTACTCTTATAGGGCGGTTATTATCCCGCAAAAACGTCGCCACTAACTCGTCAAGCGAGATTCGGGGATCGAATGTAGAATCTAGAACGTCCCATAAGAGTGGAATCCCCATCACGGCGCGTTATTCAAAAATACAAGAACGAACTGGTTCAAGTTGTGTGGAATTCTGGGTGTGGGTATATTCAATGGTTCATGTGAGACTTATGTGCAAATAGTGGGCTTTTTTTGCAACCCTTCTTTGTCTATTTCGCCTTTTACCCTTCTCTGAAGAAGCTCAATTGACAGATTAGTCTGTATGTCGCAGATTGATGGTGTTTTAAAGGTAGTCGTAGTTGTAGAGGAGCCGATTCCATATCTCGTCACATGATCCTGAGCGCGTGATGCCACTTATCATGATTACGTAATAGATGAGTAATACCCAATCGTCCCAGCATTTCTAGCAAGAATAACTTACCCATAAGAGCGGGATAATGGAGCCGGGCTAGTATTTGTACTTTTCGCTCTAGCTCGCTCAAAGAGTCAAGTAATCAGAACAATTATTGGAGTAGAAATGTTTATTTGTGCATGAGTATACCAATGACATTAAGCCTTAGACAGCCCAAAAAAGATGATACACCTAAAGAAATTCTCGTAGAATATTGTACATATAGACGCAATAGACCAGAATCATCGAAGAAGGTATTTTAGACTGAGCACCTGTAATTAAACTAGACATCAAACCTTGATCATAACCGAACAAAAAGAATCCAGTAACGGCTGTGGAAATGGAAACGCTTCATTTCTTTTCTCAAAGACCAGCGGTATGAGCTCTGGCCGGAATTATGGAAAAGGAAATAGTCCCAATTTTATATACATATATATATATATATATATATTTGAATTGTATATATATTATTTATCTCTATTTATATTTACTCATACAAGAGGTTGTTACAGTATAAAGTTTTCCAAATAATGGCCGGCACTCTGCTCCTGGCAATTGTGACTCGTGGTCCACTGCCCAAACTTTATCCCGTTTCGTATGTTGGTCTCGCAAAATCTGGCGATGTTGGGGTTGGACAGCGCACCTGATCTAACACGTGACTCGGTCATAACTTAAGGGTTCAAGAACTTTCGCCCCCAACACCCATTACTCCACCACCATGAGCCCCCTGAATCTACCCAGTTTCCACGTAGGGCAACTCCTCTGTGGCGGGTTCCAAGGAACCACCGTGACCCCTCAAGCCTACCACCTTATTGTCGAAAGCCATGTTTCTTCCATGATCTTGTCCCGTAAGAACGCCGTTTCGGTGGCTCAAATGACCAAACTTATCAGAGATCTCCAATATATTGCCTTTAGTGAGGCCAAGTACAAGTATCCGATCATGTTTGCTATTGACGAAGAAGGAGGAATGATGAACTCGTTGTTTGATCCTGATTTTCTTACTCAGTGTCCAGGAGCAATGGCATTATCAGCCACGGGAGATACTGAATTGGTGTATGAAATCTCCAAGGCGATGGCGATCGAGTTGAAGAAGATCGGGTTTCTGATTATTTTGGGTCCTGTGCTCGATGTAGTGACCAAGCTTTCGCATCAGTTGATGGGAGTTAGAAGTTTTGGAACTACTATTGAGAGTGTTACCAAGTATGGTTTGGCTTGTGCCAAAGGTTTACAAGATGGTGGATTGTTCACGGTGGGGAAACATTTCCCCGGGATTGGAAATGCTACTGTTGACTCGTTGTTGGAATTGCCAATGATAGGCGACTCGTTGGATCAAATCAAACGTCTGAATTGTGTACCATTTGCCAAGTTAATAGAACAGGACTTGCTTGATGGGATTAGTGCTGCCGGGTGCGGTGTTCCTACCATCAGCCCTGATGAAACCCATGCGTGTTTATCGCCCGTGGTTGTTACCCAGTTGTTACGTCAAGAGTTGAAATTTAAAGGCTTTGTCATTAGTGAGTGTCTTGAAATGGATGCCTTGTATCATTCGATCGGTTTGGGCCAAGGGGTGGTTTTGGCAATTTCGGCCGGTTGTGATTTGGTCTTGGTATGTCATGATTTAGCTCTCCAACAAGAAGCTATAGAATCCATGGAAAAAGCTATCTCTAATGGAACTCTTGATGATGAAACGGTTTCTGCCAGTATCGGTAGAATTGAAAAATTACAGAAACAATTACCTAAATGGAATGAGTTGTTCCCACTTGGTGAAGCATCTGCAAAGGAAGAAATCACTGCTTTTAAAGATGTATCTCCCGAATTATGGGAAAAACATAAAAAACTTTCTGAATCTGCCTATCAGAAATCCATCACTTTGATCCGTGACAATGAAACCCTCCCAATCACCAAGTTCATTTCTCCAAACAAGGATACGGTCGATAACATTCTTCTTTTGACCCCACTTCTTAATCCTATCTATCCCCATCCTACTCACAAAACTCAACAATTATACACTGGAGAAGAAGTGTTCCAAAAATTCGGTGATATGTTGTCAGACCATGAAATTAGCAAGTCTAAATCTTATAATGTGCTCCATACTACGTATACTGCCAATGGTCTTACTCCGTTACATGAATCATTGATTGAAAATTCTAAAGTGGTTATTGTCTTGACTTCTGAAGCTTCTAGAAACATGTACCAAATTGGTATTGTTAAGTATGTTTCCATTCTTTGTGGTGCAAATCCCAATTCTTTCAATAATGGTAATGCTGCTTCTCAATTATCCAAACCATTGATTATTGTGGCCACATCTTCTCCATATGATTTCTTCTACAATAAAAGTATTGGAAGTGCCTATTTGTGTTGTTACGACTACACCAATAATTCGTTACAAAAATTGGTTGGAGTGTTAATGGGAGACTTTGAAGCTGAAGGATGTGTTCCAGGAGAAAAGAAGTTTGTGGGTAAGCTGAAGAAGGAAAAATGGGTTGAAAGATTTAGTCAAGAAGCCAATGGCTCTCTGAAAAAATTAGTTCGTAACCCTGTGCCGAAGAGAAGATGGTTGGTGGATGAGTTTGAATTGGACCGTGATTGGCAAGGACTTTTGAAGTTATGGATGAATCATACTGCTGATGATGGAGGAAACAATCTGATCGATTTGCAAAATGAGCAATTCTTTAAGAAAATGTATGGCCTTTTGGCTTCATCCAGTAAGACACAACGTCACTTTGTGGTCAGAAACTCATCTTTGAACATACTCTACGGGATTGTGATGACTTGGGTCCAAGAACTGGTTCCATTGGATGGAGATTTGACGGTTGAACAAAACACTGGTTCTATAATGTATCTTTTGGTAGATAAATCCAAAACTTCCCAAAGTATCGGTAAGAATCTTCATTCCAGAGCTATAAGATATCTTATTAAGGAGAAGAAATGTTCTAAGATTACTCTCGGTACTTCTTTCCCATTATTTGTATTCCCAGACTCCAAAGATCCAAGTGACAAGGTGATTTCTTTTATGCATAATGTTGGCTGGGATATCAGCTCGGAAAGAATTCAAAAGAAACATGTCATGGTATTAAGAAATATGGAGAAATGGCTGGTACCAAAGAAGATTTTCCGTGAATTGATGATTGTGGGTGTAAGATTTGATATCTGTAACGAACCTGAAAAATTGATGAAGCTCATTGATAGATCTATTAGAGATCTGGATGGTGCGGCTGATGAATTAGAAGAGAAAGAAGGTATTAAGGGTCTTTACTTGGAAGCTATAAAACATTTGGGAAATAGTGGAGTGAAAATAATCATTGCTTTGGAACCTACCAACCAAAATGTGATTGGTAGTATTATTCTTTTCACCAATAAGTCACAACTCGCTCGTTTCTATCCATTCATAGATGAATCATCAAAAAATTCCTCATTGATGGGGGGGATTATTGGACCAGTGATTGATCCTCTGTACTCCAATTTAACTGAAATTTTCAAGTATGGTTTGATTTGCAGTGGTATTACATTCCTTAAATCCAATATCAATGACGGAGAAAATCTGATGGATCTGTGCTTGATGATTGGAGTTCATGATGATAAGAGTATTGTTGGAGTGAAAGAGATTGGTTTCGAAGAATGGAAGTACTACTACGACTACTATGACAAGAAAGATGATCCCGAAGAACAATTCAAAACCAAGTATTAAGTTCTAGTCATATGAGTCAATTTTATGATGAGTGAATGGACTAACGGACGGACAAACTTTTCAGGCGGTGGAACCGATTTTCCGCTTCGACGGAGATTTTGCAGCCGATGATAATCAAAGCATTCGGTCAACCGGAAAAAACGAGCCATAGTGAAAAATGAGGACTGAAGGAAAGGCTGTACCGCCTGAGTATAATTAGAATCACGCCAGATTGACGCCGGATAATTTCTATGTATTCTGGTCCCTGCTGTTTCTTTTTCCAGACCGTTTTCCCTTGTTTGTTCCGGTTTGTTCGTTGAATCGCTGTTTGATTGTTTGATCTATGCATTCCCAACGTCTGGCTTCACGTGATCTTTAGAGATGATGTCTTCGATTGTTTCAGTCAAACCTTTCGATGATGAGATGGATTTTGTGTTTTCATTTACCTGACGATAATGATGTGTATAATAAGTGTATATAGGCCTTGAGGTCGTGTAATGTAAGTATGTGATGAAGCATTTCTAGAGATTAAACCAATGGTTTACGGGCTTTACAGAGTTGGGTATTTTAGCCTTTTTTTTGGTGCTTTAGTCTTTGGGGTAGTTCATCCGGGGTTTCGTACATTGCAGTATGCATTGCCCGGTGGTTTTTGAAATTTTTGACCCATGAGCTTTACTTGATTTTTTTCTCCATCTTATGGTTCTTGTTGGGTTCCATGAGCTGGTATTTCCGGCTTGGTGGATTAACCCGGTGACTCTGGAAAGTATGTGATTTGCGAAAGTTCCGTGGTGGTTTGTCAAATGATACACCATCCGGTTTTCCCCTATATATTCTGGAGATGATCTTTGGTATGGAGCCAGCCTACATGGAGCTACCCCATATTTCCGTTCCTGGAGCCCTGGCTCCGGGGCAAGTCGGAGTGCACCCAAGCGACCCGGGGAGCCATTCCGTAAGTTGCGGATCGGGCCAGAGAGCTTGGAGTCGACAAGTAAATTTTGCACCCACCAGCGAACTCGCTACCAACGGTTTCTGTGGGTGCTAATGTTGCTGATGATAGTTGACAGCAACAGGGAGCGAAACGACATGGGCCAGGCTTCACACGAGGACCGTTCTCAAAACTTCGAAGGGTCGAATTTTTCATAGTAACTACCGAGTAAACGAGCTGAGCTGAGCTGAGATTGGGCCACCACCAGCTACATCAAAAGGACATCTCCGAATCACCACAGTCCCAACATCTCGGCCCCTAATTAGACAGCTCGGAGTGCCCTCGAAAGCCCGGAGATGTCTAATTAGGGGCAGATGAACAGATGAGCAGATGGTAAGAGCTGGAACTATGCAAATCCGTAGAGGAAAGAGGAGTACAGAGAAAAGCTGTAGGTGTTCACATTTGGAAGAAAAGCTATAGCCGCATCAGGGGTTCATGTTGGTGATGGGTTCCGGAACAATCCTTTGTTGGTGTTCTTGCCAATTGACTGGAAGTCTACGGTTTGCAACTATTGAGACTGAAATGACGTAATTGGGTGAACAAAACGTCATCTTGAAGAAATAGCCCTTGCAATACTCCAATAAATTATCCATCGTGTTTACTGGTTACTGCGGTAATGTAGCAGGGTCCTCGGGGCTCGGGGCCAGTTTCATCTGGTTCTAGTGCTATCTGTTACAATAATTGTCGAAAAGGTGGAGATTAGATCCAATTTGAAAAATTTCATAATTAGTGCAAAACTGAAAAATTATCAGTACCACCACCAAAGGAACCCCCGTATCCACACCATAGAAATACATCTACTCCGCTGGTATATGGATCCCAAAGGCAATTGACCCATTGACCATTGCAACCGCAACCATTGGCAAACTCCTGTATGGTTAGATCAGCTGTGATTTTCGTTATTGTAGTGTATAGTTGCCATTTACTATACTATTAAAAAAAAAAAAAAAAAAATAATAAAAAAATCCGACCGAGGACAATAAAAAACAGATCGAAATATCCCGAAAGCCCACCCTACAGTAGCCGTAGAGACATAGAGATAGAGAGGAAGTAGAGACCGGTTTTGACTTTGAAAGGTGTTCCTTTACAGTAAGTCTAGTAGTCTAGAACAGTCGGGCGTGATCCGAACACCCCCGGGCGCCGCCGGCTAGGTATTTTCAACCATAATTAACAGAGTCTCAAACATCCCACCCCATAAATCCCTCAATACAGGAGCAGAACGCCTCCAGGCACAAAGTATTGCTATCCATGTGTGTTAAAAGAAAGAAAAAACCTGGAGTAGCCTAACCTCCGGGCCCACTTTTAGCCCCTCCTTTTCCCCGCGAACTCTCCAGGTTATAGGCCATTCCGGGGTAAGTGCTAGGGGTAAAGACATGGCAGGCAATGGAAAGTTGATGCAATGCATATGTACTACCGGGCAGTTAAAGCAGGTAGAAAGCAAAAAGCTTAAATATCCGGTTAACTAAGAAGTGGCAACGGCAAAACAGGGGTTGCCTTCGCTGGTAATATAGTGATGGTGATGGAAAAAAGTCACACTACCGGCTCCTTCCACCCGAGACCCATGCCTCTTTACATAAGCATTTACCAATCCGGTGGAAGTCGGGAGGAAATTGGGAGGAAAAACTGCTGGTTCCGGAACTTTCCTTACCCCAGATTCTAGCGCGTGACGTCCATATAGGGCAATTTTGCGGTCTTTATACCAGGACTTCCCTTTCTCCGGGACGATTCTCCATAGTATGAAATAGTATTTAAACAGGTCAATTTCCTTCAATTATTCAATTCTTTTCTTCATCAAAATAAAAACAATCATACAATATGACTCCTCCTACTGCAGTCGAATCTTCTATTAATTTCAATGGTCATCCATCCATTAAGTCTACTCAAGACCCATTGGTTAAACAATTATCTTTAAACTCCGATGTTGAAATCCGTCACAATGCTCCACCTTCCACTTTATACGAAGATGGTTTATTAGAAAAAGGTACCACCATTTCTTCTACCGGTGCCTTGATGGCTTACTCTGGTAAGAAGACTGGTAGATCTCCAAAGGATAAAAGAATTGTTGATGAAGAAACCTCCAGCCAAAACATTTGGTGGGGTCCAGTCAACAAGCAAGTTGATGAATTAACCTGGAAAATTTCCAGATCTCGTGCTTTGGACTACTTAAGAACCAGAGAAAAGTTGTTCGTTGTTGATGCTTTCGCCGGTTGGGATCCAAGATACAGAATCAAGGTCAGAATTATTTGTGCCAGAGCTTACCACGCTTTATTCATGACCAATATGTTGATCAGACCAACCAATGAAGAATTAGAAAACTTTGGTGAACCAGATTTCACCATCTACAACGCCGGTCAATTCCCAGCTAACGTTCACACCAAGGGTATGACTTCTTCTACTTCTGTTGAAATTAACTTCAAGGATATGGAAATGGTTATCTTAGGTACTGAATATGCCGGTGAAATGAAGAAGGGTATTTTCACTGTTATGTTCTACTTGATGCCAATTAAGCACAAGGTTTTAACTTTGCATTCTTCTTGTAACCAAGGTGAAGCTAAGGGTGACATTACTCTTTTCTTTGGTTTATCTGGTACTGGTAAGACCACCTTATCTGCTGATCCACAAAGAAAGTTGATTGGTGATGATGAACATTGTTGGTCTGACAATGGTGTTTTCAACATTGAAGGTGGTTGTTACGCCAAGTGTTTGGACTTGTCCGCTGAAAAGGAACCAGAAATTTTCAACTCTATTAAATTCGGTTCCATCTTAGAAAACGTTGTCTACAACCCATACACCAAGGTTGTTGATTACAATGACTCCAGTATCACTGAAAACACCAGATGTGCATACCCAATTGATTTCATTCCATCTGCAAAGATTCCATGTTTAGCTGATGAACATCCATCTAACATTATCTTGTTAACTTGTGATGCTTCTGGTGTCTTACCACCAGTTTCCAAGTTGACCAATGCTCAAGTTATGTACCACTTTATCTCTGGTTACACTTCTAAGATGGCTGGTACTGAAGAAGGTGTCACCGAACCACAAGCTACTTTCTCTGCTTGTTTCGGTCAACCTTTCTTGGTTTTACACCCAATGAAGTACGCTCAACAATTATCTGACAAGATCACCCAACACAAGGCTAACGCTTGGTTATTAAACACCGGTTGGGTTGGTGCTTCTCAAGCCAGAGGTGGTAAGAGATGTCCATTGAAGTACACCAGAGCCATCTTGGATTCTATCCACTCTGGTGAATTGAACAATGTTGAATACGAAAACTTCGGTACCTTCAATTTGAACGTTCCAAAGTCTTGTCCTGGTGTTCCATCTGAAATGTTGAACCCAACCAAGGCTTGGACTGAAGGTGTTGAATCTTTCAACACTGAAATCAAGAAATTGGCTGGTAAGTTTGCTGAAAACTTCCAGAAGTACTCCGATCAAGCTACCAAGGAAGTTCAAGCTGCTGGTCCAGATGTATAATCACCATTTTGTGATTAAATTTCAACCGATCACAACCGAGTTGTGATTCTTAGTTCTCTGCATTTAGTTCTATACTATATTTATTCAATTGATAAGATACAAAAAGTAATAATCGGCTTAAATAGCTATTGTAAAATTTGCAGTAATTAATTTAGTAAATGAAACCATAATTGACGAAGGTTCAAAGGCTCTTGATTTTTACGGGGATCTTGGGGAATTATTTTGGAGCTAAAATCCGGATCCTGTTGGAGACTAATTTCGTATTGGGGAGTTGGCTATTGGTGGGATACATACAGGAAATAAACTGGTAGAAGAAGTAGTAGTTTTTTTTGTACAAGAGCAGGAGACAGCCATTTACCAAGCCAACATTTCTGTTAAGCATCTTGTTGCAATTTAGGTGTATTTTTCAGTCTCGACATGTTTTCGCAACCACATGCCAATTCCAACAAGTTGGGGTTTAGTGATGAATTGGACCATGTTTTTGATGAGGAAACCCCGCTGAAGGAAGTGGGCAGGATTGGGTTATTATGGTACTCATGATCTAGTGCTACAGTGTGGCTGTTTCGAACGTCTTCTCCCGGAGATAACCATGTATGCTACGGGCTTTACGCGTTTATGAGTTGTCATAGACCTGGAAGTTGAAAAATCAGCCACTGTATACCAAGCACTTCAACAGCCTACATGACTTTATTTTTCCACTTATGACAGAGGTTCAAAATGAATACTGCCACTGAGCTACAAGCAAATGGTTCCAATATCGTGGGGCACATCTGCATGACAGAAAGTACTGGCCTTTCTCCAAGTACCTGTGCCTTTCGTGAGTAGTCAATTCTAATTAACATATTGCATTATATAGCGCACAGGTACATGGAGTATACTGATACCAAATATTTTTAATTTCAGTTTGGCTCTTCTGGCTCTTCTGGGTAAATTTCGCTTTGGAAAAGGCTGTGGTGGTGGCCTGTCATCGATATACTCCCGAAAGACCTTCAAGAGCTTACATATTTTTATAAATGAACTAGAACTAGAATGGAAACATGGTTCCAGGCGCTTCTTTGCGGGGGAACACTTTAGGTCCTAAACATCATTAAGGTTTTTGACTTACATTTCCACCAGAGGCTTTGGTTGCACACCTGCAACCCCAACTATGTAACCTCACCTGCGACAGTCACCAGGTACAGTTAACGAAACAGGAATCATCGCTTTTTCTTCGACTGGTCTCCACATCACATACGCTACCCCGTCTATTATTCTATTATTCAACCCCATCGTCATGCCGCTTGCTACCACTAGAATAAATACAGTGTGTAGGTAGCGGAAATACAATATGTGTGCATGGAGTTTTTCCCCACACCACAACGGGTTTATTTCTCGATTTAGTGCTTATCAACGAAGCTCATTGGGCTTGCACAAACCTTATTGATGTTTGCTCCCATCATACCCAAATAAGAGCCATAAAAAGCCAACCACAGAACTATGGACCAAGATTAGGCTACTGGTGGTGGTCACTAAACTCCGGGCTGAACAGCGTACAACTAGACACATCCATTACGTAGGATCATCGTAGAGTGTGTTAATGCTGCAACTATTTTTTTCTTCTGAAGGCTCAATAGGCTACAGAAACTTCCTAAGATCTACAGTTGAATGGGGAAATAATACTTAATGGCCCAACAGAAAGAAAGTCACTTCCTGTAATTCTCAATTGCAATTGGGGCTAGTGCAGCCACCATCTTCAGTCCAGTATTGTCGAATCGTAAGATAGTGTAAGGTAGTTGGGTGACGGATGGTAGGGACCATTTCCATCCTACTTTTATTCTGTAAAAGAAGGCTAATGGAAGCTAATGGAATGCAAAGTCTACCAGAAGATTGCCGGAATATTGTTGAGAATATACCAGAGAATTTGTATGCTTTGATCACATTGTCCAACTGTCCCAGTTGAGCTGGCGAGGAATTAATGGCCATCTCCAACCTTTCAGTGTGGAGTTTGTTATTTCTACTTGTAAGAACATCCAATGAGAGAGGTTTTTTTTCTTCTTTGGTAAAATAATAATATAGTTGCAGGCTAAATACGATGGCAGACCAATTTCTTTTTCTTATGATAATTTTCATTCGTAAATTAGAAAAGTTCTTGTATTGATTATGTCAAGAGATACTTGGAAGTTTTAGTCTCTCTCGCCTAACAGGATTGATTCATGTTCAACTCCGAAGTTATGTCATAGGTGAGAGCATGTGACATTAGGGTTTTGTGAAGTGAAACGTTCCCCACATGACGCACAATTCGGATAGGCAAAAGGGAAATCTGCAGACAAGGTCCATCAAAAAAAAACAAAACCACTTCCCAGTCCGATTTATGCATGAACTGGTGGAGTAAAACCCGAATCTTGCGTGACTCTGGTGGACCCTATTATGAAACTTGGGCGCTACACAGGGGAAAGGAATATAAGAGTAATTGAGCTAGGAATCATACTTATTGAGGGTCAAATCAGCTGATGTTTAAGTTACAAATTGATTAATTGATTTGGATTAGGAGAGAGGTAGCACCAGAAAGTTTTGGGATGAATCCGAAGGTTCCTAAGTTCCCACAGCCACCACCAAGTAAAATTCTTACTTATCCAAATGATCCCTTCCAAATTAACCTTTATGCATATTGTACTATATAAGCTTTTGTCACACATATGTACCGGACTTTTCGCTTAGGTGCGGAGATATCATATGCAAAAGACACACCCCTCAACATGCATTTTTTTTTTATTTTTTTTTTTGCCCACCCCACTTGCGCAGCATACCTATGACCACCAAACTATGTCAATTGTCAATAGGGTGGTGGGCGAAATTATATTTATAGGTAGCCATCTCCCACCTTAAGTCGACCCATCCTTCTCACGTAATCACAACCATCTCTTTCATAACTCTAATCAAACATGGTTGTCGATAAAATAATAGCAAAAGTTCAGTCCTACGATCTTGCTTGGTACACCATTGCTGGTATTGCTTTGTTAACCCTTCAAGTATTGTCCACCATCAACTTCTATGTCAAGCGTAGCAGATCTGGTGCTAAGTATATCACCAATTTTACCTCCGATTACTTTTTTGGTTTCAGGTTAGGTATCTTCGTCCTTAAGGCTAAGGCTGCGGGTGAGATGGTTGACATTGCTCACACCAGGTTTTCCGAAACTTCCCACCCTGAAGTTGGTACTTTTGCATTCAGAGTCTTTGGTAACTATATGATCACTACCAGAGATCCAGAAAACATCAAGGCTATTTTGGCTACTCAATTCAATGATTTCAGTTTAGGTGATAGACATGCTCACTTCTTGCCATTGCTTGGTGATGGTATTTTCACTTTAGATGGTGAAGGCTGGAAGCATTCCAGAGCCATGTTGAGACCTCAATTTGCTAGAGAACAAGTTGCCCATGTGAAGCTCTTGGAACCTCATTTACAAACCCTTGCTAAGCACGTTAGAAAGGCCGATGGTGGTTCTTTTGACATTCAAGAATTATTCTTCAGATTGACTGTCGATTCTGCTTCTGAGTTTTTGTTTGGTGAATCCGTTGCTTCTTTAGAAGATGAATCTATTGGTATGGGTGGTACCAAAGATTTCAAGGCTAAGGAACAGTTTGCCGAAGCCTTCAATAACTCTCAAGAATACTTGGCTACCAGATCTTTGTTTCAAAAGTTGTACTTCTTGGTTAACCCAAAGAGTTTCAGAGAATCTAATGCTATTGTCCACCAATTTGCTGATCACTATGTTCAAGCTGCTTTAGATGCATCCCCTGAAGAAGTTGAAAAGAAGTCTGCTAGTGGTTACATTTTCTTGTATGAATTGGTTAAACATACCAGAAACCCAAAGACTTTAAGAGATCAATTATTAAACATCTTGGTTGCTGGTAGAGATACTACTGCTGGTCTTCTTTCTTTTATTTTCTTTGAATTAGCTAGAAACCCAGAAGTTTGGGACAAGTTGAAGGACGAAGTTTACGAAAAATTCGGATCTGGTGATGAATCTCAAGTTGAAGATATTACTTTTGAATCATTGAAGAGGTGTGAATACTTGAAGGCTATTGTCAACGAAGGTTTAAGATTATACCCATCTGTTCCACAAAATTTCAGATTTGCTACTAAGGATACCACTTTACCAAGAGGTGGTGGTCCAGATGGTCAATCTCCAATTTTCCTTCAAAAGGGTCAACCAGTTACTTACACCGTTTATTCTACTCACAGAGTTGAAGAAGTTTACGGTAAAGATTCCATGGAATTCAGACCTGAAAGATGGTTTGAACCAGAAACTAGAAAGTTGGGATGGAATTTCGTTCCGTTCAATGGTGGTCCAAGAATTTGCTTGGGTCAACAATTTGCATTGACTGAAGCTTCTTACATTATCACCAGATTAGCTCAAATGTTCCCAAACATCAAGAGTTACAGTGATGAAAAGTATCCATTGAAGCAATCTCACTTGACCATGAGTTTGAAGCACGGATGTAACATTGGTCTCTACTAAATCATCTAACGAGCCAGCTGGTATTATTTATTCAATCAGATTAGTATTCAGTATGCTGTTGCTTCTGTGAAGCAACATCCAGTACATATAAAGTTATGCCAAGTACTATATTTATATTATTTTGTAACAATTGTAGAACCATCTCAATAATTGTAAATCCATAGTGGACACTAATTTATGATGTTTAATTGACGGTTTTGTCAATTTTCTAAAATCTATGATAAATCGTACCAAGAGAATCCACTTCTTATGAGCAACAGTTAGCTATATCAGCCAAAGCAATCATATTGTTACAAGGAAGACGCTGTCAAGGACGTTAATGGATGTTTCTCTCTTCATTCATTCTCTTTGTTCATAAGCAAAACCCATAGAATGGATGGATGTCTATCATACTGTCCTTTTTTGTTAGGACTCATGGGTGCAAATATCCATGCCAGTACAAAGACAGCCAAAGAATCCCTCAGATCAGATCATGGAATTGGATTCAGCTGTTCAAGTCCAGACGACCAACGCTAGTGGCATCCAGATACCCACTGTGACTTATTTTGTCCAGTTTGTACCTTTATCAAATGTTGCAAAACGAGATCTCATCACTTTTATTGTTGATTGACAGGAAACAAGAATAGAACACGAACTACAACAATCCAATCCAGAACAGAACTAGTCTATTTCCACGATACCTAATGGCGTATTCTACTCGTACCTTCCTTGGCCTCCACCACTCCATCATCACCTTCTTGGTAACTCCATCATCTCGGTAACACCACCATTTGGTATTTGTCGTTGGTCCTGATGGTAAGCTGAAAGCGCTACTAATACCAAATCCAACCTACAAAGCTCACCAAACCGAGCCATAGTACTTCCAATACTCAACCAGTCCGTCCACAATTCATATACTCGTTCGCTAGTGTGGCCAAAGTTTGGTGATACTTCCGCGAGAATGGCTGTAAAATCTCCACCACCAACAGCCGCTCAAGAAGGCAAAAGATCAACGTTACGAAACAGCCGAAGAAGTCCCTGGCATGATTACCGTCCAACGGAAGCACTTTCTAGCCTCCCTAGCTGCCAATACAGTTGATTCTTTCTGGTGCTAAACAGAATCCACCACCGGTTCCTGCATAAACCACTCAAAATTTTCAATCAAAACAAATTTATCCATCTAAACTGTTAAGTACCAACCAACAACTATGAGCTCCAGCTCAAGCCCCCCACTAAATTGGTCCTCGGATCTCCTTTCGGAATGCTACAATTCCATCAGTACCTCCAGCACCCAGGATCACGAGCTTCTTTTTGCATTGAAGACAGATCTCCTGATGTTGTTGACAGTACCACCCAAGAATGAAGCTTCCCGTAACAATTTAACCAATGAATCAACTCCTACCAAATTACCCAATGGTGAAGAATATCAACTCAATCGTCTTTTTGTGGAGGAAACTGTTTTGTTGGCCAACGAGTTCGATTTGGATGAATTAATGACTGCAGAATTAGTTGTCTCTTCCAAATCCATACAAGAACAAAAGGGAACAGATTTCACTGATACCGCAAGATACGCCTTTTATACCCGTTATCAATACATATTAAACATAGTGGGGTATCTAGCATCCAATAATACCTTGCATTTGTACCTTGAAGCCAACCAGTTTCAAGGTTTATTCCAAAAAGTGCTTGATAGTTATTCAAAAATATACAAATTGTTGAGTTTCCAAAATGATTTGATCGATAAACAAAAGGCCTCCAACAACATCAATGATCTCTTGTTTATCAATGCCACCAACTATTCTAAATCTCAACTTTTTGCATGTCATGAAACTTTGAGTCAAATCTTATATACCTTGATTGATAATTATTACAAGGATTTCGGATCTCTCTCAAACTATACCAAGTTACTTGAATTCACCAACCAAAATGTGGATAATGATGATACTATCTCTCTTCATTTCTTACCAGTTTTATTCAAATTCATTCAGAACCTATTAGATTCAGATGATGATGCAAAGGTTGATAAATTCCATAAATACATCATTTCAGAACTTACAAAATCATACAAAACCATTTCCAATAATGAAACCGTGGATTTGGCTAAATCCACAATGAAAGGTCTCGAAATCACATCCAGTATGTTTTTTTTCACCTATTTCACCACTTGGTGTAAAGCAAATCAATCTCGTACCAATAAATATGATTTTAAAGAAGATATAGTCAAGTATATGGAATGGCTTATAAACTTCGATTTCATGGAATGGTTATTATGTTTCACATCCGAATCATCCAATCCTCAAACTATAGAATTATTTGAATGGAGTAACGTTTATGATTTCCGTTCCTTACTTCAAAAGACATGTCCTCGTTTAACCCCTAAAAAATTCATATATCCATCATCCCAAGACTTAATACAATTAAGAGAATCTAAACCAGGTTATGAAAACATTTCTATTTTGACAGATTTATCAGCTTATAAAGTCAGTGAAGAGTTTAACGAAGCACTTATTGCACCATTTTTCCATAAGTTTTTCGTTGAATTTGTTACCAATGCAGCTTTAGTGCTTATTCTGTTAAGAGACAGCGAGGAAGATTTCTTGTTATCATCAATGAATAGAAGGCAACTTCAAGAAACTGAAAGAGAAGAAAGAGGACCAAATGATGAAGATGAAAAGACATTAACTAAATCCGATCAAGATATCAATTCCTTAGATTTGGATGAAATTTCAACTAGATCTGATTTAGAAAGATTTTATTTGGCATTTGCTTATACTTATTCCAACAGAAAACAAATATGCTCATTATTTTGGGAATCTGAAAGTGTTTCTAATGATATTATGGGCTTCTTTTCTTGGGGTTTAAGTAATAATACTTCTCCTTTAATCACGGCAACTTTCTGTTTATTATTAGGATCTTTAACTTTCGGAGGAAATGATTCAGCTTCAAAAATATGGGAAATCTTAATGTCCAATAATCAATCAAAGATGAAAAAGCAGGATTATTCAAAGATATCGATTGATTCAATTATCAATTCTTTGAATTATTACATTGACTCTTTGAAGGAAAACTTTGAAGAAAACTTGAATGATAAACTTAAACAACAACAAAAAAGACAAGAAATCTTGTTTACTAATGCAATCCAACCAGAAGGTGTATCACCAGGGAGTGATAATGTCATCATAGAGTTAGCTGAAGATTCTGTGGTTTTCATTTCTGGATTTGTTCAACTTATATCATCAATCTTCAAGAATTTATCTTCAGAATCCAAGAATATTAAAGCTGCAGCATTAAACAAATTCTTACCTATCATTAATGGATTTTTCTACTTTGATAATTTAATTACCGGAGGTAAAAATTTAAGTGTTGATATCAATTCAAGTAACACCAACAGCGCCAAATTAGTGGATTTACCAAACATTCAAGTTAACCAAGAAAACAGAGTTATCTTGATCAATCTAATGCTTAATTTCTTGAATGATATTGCTCAAGATGAACAAGATTTGTCAACTAGATTCCAAATTTGGGAAATTCTTGACCGTTGGTTATACTTTGGTATGAGTGAATGTGAAAACCCATCAAACTCAAGTACTAAGGATAGCTTCTTACATCAACCATCAAAACCAAAGTATGTCAACAAAAGATTAGTTAGACTCAACCAAGGATTCCAAATTAAGTTAAGTGCTCTTTCACAAGTCAGTAATTTTATTAAGTTGCTCTCCAATTTGTTGACTCCTTTGGATAACAAAGACCAAGCATTTGCAAAATATTCATTGTTATATCCTGTTAATTTAGGATGGGGATATAGAATCAACAACTTGGTAGGAATCTGGCCATATATGGAATACTTAATGGTAGAGGCTTTCGGAAAGTCTGATAGAATGAGTGATTTCACTGAAAAATCAAAGATCAAATCACAAATCATCAACATCATCAAGACATCATTAGAAGAAATCGATTGGGTTTTCTTGAACGATACTTCTTCCCGTGTCATTCATGATCTCACCAATTTCAATGAAATCTTTGAGTCAAATATTCCAGGAATCCCATTAGACTACAAATTATTTGTCAAGTCACATCATTCGATTCCTATCCTAAACTTTTTGTTTGAAGAAAAGGTTTACAAGTCATTACTTAATATTCTTGATATTGGACAAGACACTGTTGATAGAAACTTGAACTTGGTGGGATTAATTGAAAACTCATTGAATGTGGTTGAAAACATATTGATGACTCAAAATACTTTTATCAATTCCTTATTACCAGTAGTAAAGAACCAAGAAGTTAGCACAGACACCACTGTGGGAACTCACACAAATATGTTCAATACTGGAAGCAAATCTATCATTGAAAACATTTACATGCCTTCCATCATTGGAACCAATGGAGTAACTAGCTTTTTCGAAATTCTATTGTTCAACTTATCTATTATTCCACAAATTGCCTTATATGTTGGAAATAGTAGTGAAAAGATTGTGCTTTCATCAATCAATATATTGAGCAAGATTGCATCTTCCCCATTCTTCATTACCACCACCAATAACGAATCGATGTTGAGAAAGGATAGACTTTTAAGTACCTTTGAAAGTATTGATGAATCAGTCAAGATTCAATATGCATTCATCAGTCAATTCGATAATAACAACATTGAAGTTCAAACCAAGATTCTCCAATTTTTACTTGAGAATCTTCACAGATCAAATGGAAGTACTGCAAATTCCAGTCACTTCTTGGTAGGATTCTTGACCCATGGTGATATTCTCTATTTGCCAAACAATTCCAATACCACCACTCTTTTGAATGTATTATTGGAAAAGTTAGAGGCCAACCTTACCATTTTGGGAGATGGCTTTAATATTCAATCTGGACCATCGAAGATTTCATCTCTTATTTTGGAAATTGTCATCAAGCTTTGCCAAGATCCAATCAGCTCTCAAAATACTTTGAACTATTTGAGAGATTACCATTCGTTGTTCGAAAAGTTGATTAACTATCAGCCAAAGATCGACTTAAATACCTTGTGGGAACAACTTCCATTCAATGGTGATTTGGATGTTCAAAATGATTTTATCAACAATGAATCAAGTTATCAAGCTCTTTTCTCATTTATTAATCAAAGAACATTGATCTTACAATATTTGTCATTAGAATTTCACAATGTGAAATCCACTACTCAAAAGGAGCATTATGTCAAGTTACTATTGAACATTTATGAAGACTTTTTGAGTGGTTCTGCGAGAGTTTTGAATTTATTAGATGTTTTGAATTTCAAGTTCACTAATCTTGACATCACTGAAGGAGAGTTATTGAATCAAAGATTTGATTTAGAAACAATCATTGAAAGTGTCAAGCAATTCGATTTTCAATTTGATTATGGTATCTTGAACAAGATTGTGAAGATTGTGAGTCAAACCAAGGGTGCCAATGTTGTACCAACTGCTACACAAAAGGCCCTTCAAGCTCCTCCGACTAGTCTCTTTTCTAGTATGTTCAACCAAGTGGTTCCTCAAACCCAAGGCATCCAAGGGTCCCAATTAAGCCAAGTTTTCACTTCTCAACCTGACACAAGTGCCATAACTTCTGAAATTGTTGTACAATCAAACAAGCTTCATGACTTCATCCAAAAATTCATTCTTTCCAGTAGTTTGAGAAACATTCAGTTGAAATGTCTCCATGCTTGGTGTCAATTGATTGAAATCTTAATCACTGATCCAAAGGTTTCTACGAGTTATTTCATTCTTGAGGTTCTTCAAGTTATTTTACCCAAGATTAATGATTACTTGGAAACTGATATCTCATTCTCTGAAGAATTAATTTCATTAAGTGTTTTATTATTTGACTTATACGATAAGGAAATTCTTGAAAAGAGTAACGATGAAGATTTCGTTCAAGGAACCCAAAGATTGAAGTCATTATTCAAGACCTGTATTACCGGAATCTTGAACTCCAACTCCACTCCAAACTTGAGGTCCGACTTATACGTTTTGATTAATAAGTATTTGTTAAAGATCTTTAAAAAAGATTCAATGATAAATGAAACTATTGCAATCATCAAGTCAATTGATAAGAAGTTTATCGAAGTTATCTTAAATGATTCTATCTATTCCGAGGGCTCTTCAAAAATTACATCTATTTTATTGTTAGAAAGTTTGATTCATTTATCCTCTTTTTCTACTCAAAACTTTGTTTTAAATATGTTGATCAAGAACAATTCTTTATTGTTATTGGTCAAGTCTATCAAGAGAACTGATGAGATGATTCAAAGCTTGCAAAATGGGAATACTAATGAAGTAACTGTTGGTGGTGATGGGATTGCTCTTGATACTCTTTTGTTCCAATTAACTGCCTTCAAGTCCACTTTATACTTCCTTATCAGAGTCTCACAATCAAAAGCGGGTGCATTACAATTGATTCAATGTGAAATCTTTTCAATCTTGAAGCAATGTACTTTCCTTAAGATTAACCCCGATTTGGGATTGAACTTGAGTTTGGGCGATCATCAAGAGAATGTCAAAATTAATTTGGTTTTGGATGCACCAATGGGATTCAATGAATTAACCCAAATTCAACATTCCAATACTGTTTCTTATTTTGAATTCTTAGTTCCTATTTTTCAATTGGTAGTATCTATTGTGTTATCTATGGGACCAAGCTACAAACCAAGTTTAATTCAAACTGAAGACTTGCTTAAGAGTTATGAAAGTTTGGTGGTTGGAATTATGAAGCGTGATTACTTACTTGAAAATGATGAAAACAATAAGGTGTATAAGAAAGACCTGTTGAGTATGATTGGATTAAAGGAATTGGTCAAGTTGTTTACTGTGTTGGATTCTTTGGTGAAGTACGATTCTCCATCAGACAAAGAAAGCTGGTAAGAAAAAAAAAATATAATGTATATTAATGTGCAACTAAATTTAAACATAAATTTATGAATGTACCAAACTATAATAAAAATAGTATAACTAGAGAATATTGTAGAGGTAATTAAACAGATTGGAAATATTGAAAGAGTACATAGGATCGAACCACTTGAACATATACTGAAGAGTATATAAAAAGGTGATTTTATATTTAAATTACAGTATAAATTGATCCCGAATAAGCGCCGTACATATCAATTCATATCAGAATATGTGAAGATATTGAAGTAGTTATTTTTGGTTCATTTTTAACGTCAATGAGATGAAGTAGCTGAAGTTCATGTGGTTATTATATGACCAATATAGAAGGCAATAAAGAAGTTATGAACTGCCAAAAATACACCATATATCCATTTTGCACCCAAATAAAGCCATAATGTCATAAAGGCCAATAAGCAAACATATATCTGTTTGGCTTTGGAGTATTTTGACTTTCGTTGGTTGTTTTATGTCAGAGACATAGTAGTTGCTATTCATGTTGATATGCGGGTGGTGAAATTTCACCTGTTTCTACGATTAAAGCAACGATACAACACAATTCGTGATATACAGACGAGAGGTTTCAAGTCATGATCACCGCATCATACCAATTAATTTATTGAGAACAGATTTACTCATTAACGTCTTTAGGGTTATCTAATGCATTTTGCACCCATAGTATAAAAGAACGAATTTCCAATCGAGAGACAGCATCCACCGCCGAAACCAAACCAATATTGCAAGGCACGAGGCCCACAGACATACAACAGTGTCAAGAATATGCCAAAAAGATCGAGATTCGCAAATGGCACTCACAATAGCCCCAAAGTGACCCAACAAAAAAAAATACCATTTGCATCAACCAACCTCTTTCTCCCATCTACTCCTTTCTTTGACGGGTGGTTGGGGTGTTCTCTAACATCATGCTTGGTCTGTCTTCATCACCCAATAGCCGCTCGGTCCGGTCGTCTTCTTCAACCACATAGTAGTCATTTTCTTCACGTCTTGGGTACCCATTACGGTATCTATCGTCGTAGGCCCTATCATCATAATTAGACCAGTTGCGGCCATAGATTTCAGGTCCATCAGGATACCTTCTTCTTCTCTCAATAGTGTTGATATCCTCGTCATCATCACTGCTGTCGCTTTCAACAGCCACCTGCTTTCGTCCTCGATTCTTTTGCATCCTCATCACGTATAGTATAATGGTCAGAATTGCTATTATCAATAAGAGCACCGCTATAATGGGACCACTCAACACAATAAGAATAGGAATTGCTATGATTGCAACGACCACGGTAAGAATACAGAAACACATTGGTAGAGGCTGAGCTGGTAGAGAGAGAGTTCAAAAGAGAAAAACACCAGTGATTACTAAAAACTACTCCAGTTTCAAACACGAATATCAGAAGACAACGAACTATGGTGTTCCGAGATATTGCCCTTTTGGGAGCAGCGTTTTGCGGGGGACCACTGGCCCCGCAGGTGACCCATAGCACGTGACTGTGTCGCCGACACACTACCAGGTATAGGTGAAAAAACCCAGTGGTAGACACTAGCACTATAATGTCCGAATCTATCAAGACAGACCCATCCAAGTTCTTAAGTGACATCATCGGCAACTCGGTGGTTGTCAAGTTGCACAACGGTATCCAGTACTCCGGTAATTTACAGAGTATAGACGGATTCATGAACATTGTGTTGGATGAAGGAAAGGAGTTGAATGGTAGTTCAGTGGGAAAGAACTATGGTGATGTTTTCATCAGAGGAAATAATGGTGAGTATCCCACGGGGGTCCCATTTGGGACCGTGAAACAGCGTTGAGTTTGGATGAGAAACGGCTTTGGAGAGTTGAAGAACAAGGAGAGATGAACAAGACAGAAAAGAAGAAGAAGTGATCAAGTATATGCCCGAGAAAACTCATTGAAGGAGAGAATACTGTTCGAGCGGGAACAAAGGGGGCAGTGGTCCACCAGCACGGCTAAGAAGGGGCAGAAGAACCAACAAAGTAGTCCAGATCAGTGGGCCAGAAGTGCAGAAACACCAATTGACAGTCCAAACAGCAAAACCGAAACCAAAAAGTCCAAGATGAGACACTAAACTGGAAATCTGGATACCGAAGACTCTCCAGACAGTTTTGCAATTGTTTCGAGCCAAGTAGTGCCAAATATAAGCATAAAGTCCAAACTATTCCCAAGTTCATTGTCTCCGCCATGCCAAAATACTCCAAAAAAAAAAAAAAAGCCAACAGCCCACCAATACTGCTCTTTTATGAGAGCTTAGTACTAACATCTAGTTTTATATATAAGCATTGCTTAGACTATTAGTACCCATAGTCCTTCAAACAACAAACGAAAAATTGGTGGTTTTTACTCTTTTTTTTTTTGAGGTTTCAAATAAACCCATATTCGCTTCTGTACAATAAGAACAGTCAGCATCCAACAACCTAAATACCTATCATAGTTAGCAATGTTTTGTTCCTTTTTAGAGATACTTTATATAGGTGGTGGATAATTGTATAATAGATCACATGACCAGGATCCATTTGTGTAACCCAGGATTCTCAGCGAATCAGAGCGCGTGCCTCCATGGCCGAACTTACTCCCTCCTATCGCCTCGTTAACTATGGCGAACGACGTGCGCGTACCGGAAAAATACAGTAAAATCCAAACTATTCGAAAGTCGAGTACTTGGAAAAGACAGCCACATACAATCAGTCATCATGTCATTCGTCATCAGAAGACAATTGTCTACTTTGATTCCACCTAAGATTGCTTCTGCCAAGGTATGTATAGGAAACGGAAAGAACCCGGCGAATCGCCGTTGAAAAAGCGTCCAGAAACGGTGAAGTTTGGTCGATGAAGTCACAGTGAAAGGAAGAGTGAAGAATGGACGAGAAACACGAAAACAGTTGAATCGACATATGTAATACTCGTCAGCAAGCCATTGAAAGTGAATCGGCGATGTCAATTAGTCCAGAATCCAGAGTCAACGTGAAAGTTGAGTAGTGAATGTTCAGTATATGTCCAGCAGTGAAAAGTCATCGAAAGTCAACAAGAATCCAAGAATAAAAGCCAACATCTCGTTGAGGGGTTTGTAGCGATCCTGTATTATCGAGGTCACAGCGGCCATATATTATCAGTCAAGTCCAGGTATGGCGTGGGCTATGCTCATTAGTTTCATGATACCAGATCAACCAATTCAGTCCCCATTAGATTCAATCATCATCATCATCATCATCCAGGCTGACCACTCCAGACCCAGTGCCACACCACTTTATCCACACGTGGTGTCCGACCTGTTTCTGGCGCCTTGATGGCGCTTGTTTTGTTTGCCCCAAAACCAATTGTTATAGCCAATATACTAACTTTCTAGAACATCGGTTCCAACCCTAACGCCAAGAGAATGGCCGAAGTCGTCTCCTTCTACAAGAAGTTGCCAACTGGTCCAGCTCCAGCTCCAAAGAAGCCAACCAACCCATTGGCCAAGTACAAGGCCGCTTACTTCGAAGGTGACAACGCCTCCGGTAAGCCATTGGTTCACCTTGCCATTGCTGTCATCATCTTGGGTTACACCTGGGAATACCAAACCCACTTGAAGCACCACAAGGATCATTAGATAGACACAAGTTGCAACGAACAAGCTGAGTTGCATTTTGTAACTAAGTAGTATCAATGAAACATACAGAGTAAACGAAGGGCAACCGAAAGTGTTGCGAATGTAGAACCACCAGAAGGGAAGATGAGACATCCAAGAAGCAGCATTGGAAACACTTTGCATAACGAGTATGAGTGTTGAGTAAGTTAATATCAACGGTTTAGTACCAACCGCATTGTCGTAGGGGGTATGAAAGAAGGAAGGCTCAATTGGTTTAGGTATCCGCGTGTGTAGTGATGTCATAATCAACGGGGAAGGAAAGTGGATGTTACTTGTAAGGAGTTTGCCAACAATTGACAAGAGAAACCATTGTTGAAGAGGGTAATTAGAAGTAAGTCAAGTCTTGGTGAGAACTAACGGAAAACGAGAAATATACGAAGAGATATTCGACTAATTCGACCAAACGAGAGGCCTGATAGTATAGGACAGTATACAGTTATAATCATATCGATTAGTCATAAGGTATAAAGAACAGAGAAATGTCAGTATTCAATTATATTAATTATGTTATCAATTAATTAGTACAATTCAAATCTATTTTGCAATCAACTGGTTTTCATCTGAAGACAATGGAGTAAGAGAAACAAGAAATGCATATTCAAATTCTTTGGATGGAATAAATACAAGTACCTATTTTTCAAGGTAACAAAAGCTATGCGATGGCCCCAATGTCCATGTGTAATCGACGGGATAGTGAATTAGCGAGATGGAATATCAATTGTGAAAAATTTGAAACAAATATTTCTGAGAAGCCTATTTCTAATCCTTTAGATTTCGAATACTTCTTAATAGTGTAGTCTTTGTTAGCGGATAATTGATATAAGTTTTATAATCATTTGATGCTAGTCAAAATAGTATAACATTATTGATGTATTAACTGTAAAGGTTACAAACTAATAAGAGATAAAAATTAAATGAATAAAAAATAGATTTGTTCAGGCAAAGATCAGGCCAGGAATTTGGCAGATTTCTCCCTTATTCGATTTAACCATTAAGATTTTGGTTAGAGCCATGGCAAGCTTCATATACCACGAAAAGGATGTTTCACCAAGTTCACCCTTGAAGACCATTGGGTGTAAATTAGACAACGAGCCTTTGGCTGCTGCATTACTCTGCGGGACCCCACAAATTACACTTACAGCGAATTTGTCCATCTAACGATTGGACTTTGTCCATATTGGTTCTGTGAATTGGGCTGGTTTTCTCGCTACTGGTCTGGCTACAACTCGCAGTTACTAAGGTAACGATTAGGCAGTGACACAGGTGAAATTGTTGAGCGAAGGGCCTGGCATTCTCAGGTGAGAAACCAGCGGCACAACGGGTCACTGGGACTAGTATGTTCTACAGTACCAGGTAGCCCAAGTCCATGACACCGGATCGGTTGGTACATAATTACGAAGGTTGACGCATATATGACAGGTGGTGACAGATAAAAGCTTGGTAGAGAAAGAGCAGCCCCCGGGCTCCGGAGACACAGTACGAGCTCACTGTTCGGCACCATCCCCAGAAGGTCAAATTGTCGGAGTAGGTTTATTATTGGATAACCATGCAGCACTTCTATTGTGGTGGGGAGGGGGGGCAAGCCTTCTTTCAGGTCTTCCAGCATCGCTATAAACCAGCGCATGGCACCAAAAAATTAGCATGGAGTGCCCTGCGCAGCGCAGAAAAATTACGTCGGTACTGGCACCAATCCCCAAGTTAACCCCACCACGAAAAGTGGAAGAAATGTCCACCACCATCCAGACCAAAGTGGCCGCCGTTGTGATATTAAGAGTGGCACTGTGGTCGTAGCCATAGTATAGTCTTTAGCCCTGCCCTGCCCTGCCCTGCGCCTAGTGGCGGTATTTGCACCCAGTACTGGGAATAGATCGCACCACCAGTGACGCCAAATACCACCAGAGTACCACTATCCCCGCCACGCAACATACGGGCATTCCCCTAGCTACAAAATAACGGCAGGGTCCGCTCAGTCGTGGTCAGTGACGTCCTCGCCTCAGTACCACCATCCTGGGGGGTGGGTACCCACTCTTGCGCCTGCACCCCGCTACCAGCTTCGCCCACCCCAGACTCTCATCGGCTCTACCGTAACTCCAGCTCATTGGCGTAAATCACCCACCACACCACCACAGAGTTGCTGGTGGAACCACGCGCATTCCCAACGATTAGTGAGGATTTTGGGGGGCTTGCCAAAACTCGGGGTGCGCACGACCCCTCCCGCGAACCCTCCATTTGTGGTTTATCTACAATTACCTTACAATCATAAACTCCATTGACGATACGATACTCTTTTTGGTTGCTAAAAAAGGCCCCCCTCCTCCCCGCCAACCATCCAGCCATAGAATTCCATCTATCACCTCAATAATCGCTCCGTCCGTGCCAGCGCTACCGCCACTCGGTTCCGCCACCATCCCAGTTGAAATCCCCCTTCCCTTTTTTTTCATCTACTTGGCTATTTTTCTTAATTTCCAACCCGTCCTTCTCACTGGATTGTATATCATTGCCGTCAACGAAAAGAACAAAAAAGTTGGATAAATTTTGGACATCTACCGAGAAACCATTGACCACTGAGTTCGCTGCCATCGACCTGAAACCAACGGCCTTTTAGTCCAGCCCAGCCCCGCCCATCCAATTTTATATATTCTCATCAAGGATTACACGTTCACGATGGATGCCAATGGCGACCCTCAATACCAGTCACGGAGAGTGGTTAGTCTGAATCTCCCGTCTAGACCACCACAACCTCACCAGGACAATTCCAACACCTCCAGCAACAGCTACAGTGGCTACGCCAAGCCGGGCGAGCCGGCCACCCCTCGTATGCTTCGAAGTGTCAGTGGGTCCATGCGCAATTCCAAGTCTGATATCAACGCCAAGTCATCTGAGGATCATGGTACTGTTGAATCGCCTCATTATACTACGGCGGATCCTGCTCTCCACTCCAGAGAACCAAGCTTCCAACAGTACCAGGACCAGCAACTGCAACAAGTGGAACAACTGCAACAACAGACGCGTACGGTGCCAGCCCCTATCGCTGCTCCAGCTCCTGTTTCTGGGCAATCCCAATCTAGAAATGTCAGTTCTTCTTCTTCAAGAACTCATCCTCCTTCCACTCCTACTGCCATCAATCCTCAGCAACCTCATAAGAAGGAATTGTTGCCTCCAGCATCCATAGCATCTCCTCCACCAAAGGCCTCCTCACAGCAACAACAACAACAACAATCCCAACAAGTTCCACCACCACAACAATCATCTGGACAGGCTCCACCACCACCACAACAACAGCAACAACAGCAACAAGGTTCACATCAGCATCGTTCTCATCAAAGAGGAGGTTCACATGAAAACCAACAACCACAACAATTTCATAGAAAATCTATTGGTGACTGGGATTTCATCAAAACCATTGGTGCAGGTTCCATGGGTAAGGTGAAACTTGCCCAGCATAACACTACTCATGAACTTTGTGCGGTTAAAATCATTCCAAGAGCTGCTAAAGTATATCAAAGAGCTCATGCTGAAGATCCTCCACCAGCAACTGCTCAAGAAGCAGCCCAAAGACATAAAGAATATGAAAAAGAAGTTGCCAGAGATAAAAGAACCATTCGTGAAGGTGCTTTGGGTCGACTTTTGTTTCATCCTTACATCTGTAGATTATATGAAATGGTACCTATGACTAATCATTATTATATGTTATTTGAACATGTTGAAGGTGGCCAAATGTTGGATTATATTGTTGCACATGGCTCTTTGAAAGAGAAAAATGCTCGTAAGTTTGCTCGTGGTATTTGTTCTGCATTAGATTATTGTCATAGAAATAATGTTGTGCATCGTGATTTGAAAATTGAAAATATTATGATTAATGAAAAAGGTGATATTAAAATCATTGATTTTGGTTTATCTAATTTATATGCTCCCAAGATTTTATTGAAAACCTATTGTGGCTCATTATATTTTGCTGCTCCTGAATTATTATGTGCTAGACCTTATGTTGGACCAGAAGTTGATGTTTGGTCTTTTGGGGTTGTTTTGTACGTTTTAGTATGTGGTAAAGTTCCATTTGATGATTCATCGGTTTCAGTTTTGCATGAAAAAATTAAGAGAGGTGCTGTTGATTATCCAAGTTTCCTTTCTAAAGAATGTGTTTCATTACTTTCAAGAATGTTGGTGGTTGATCCTTCAAAGAGAGCCACTTTACATGAAGTTAGTCAACATCCATGGATGAATAAAGGTTATGAATATAGAATTGCCAGTTATGTTCCAAAGAGACAACCTTTAACTTTACCATTAGATCCAGAAATCATTAAAACTATTGCATCTTTTGAATTAGGTACCGTTCAACATATATCTGAAGAATTAACTAATTTACTTACTAGTGTTGAATATCAAATGAGTTGTGAAAATTGGTATAAAATAACTGAACAAGGTAGAGAATATGCATCTGCATCCAATGCTCATATATTACCAGATCCAACCGGTGGGTTCCATCCATTAATTTCCATTTATTTCTTAGTTGATGAAATGAAGAAACGTAAGAGAGCAAAGGAAGAAGCTGTTAGAGCACAATATAAACAAGCACAAGTTCAAGCACAAGCGCAGGCTGAAGCACAAGTTCAAGTCCAAGTTGAAGCCCAGGCCCAAGCTAAGGCCCACGCCGAAGCACAAGCTCGTGTACAAGCCCAAGCACAGCAAGAAGCCCAAGCCAGAGCCCAAGCAGAGGCTAAAGCTAAAGCCCAAGCCCAAGCAGAAGTCCAAGTTGCACAGGCACAGGCACAAGCACAGGCACAGGCACAGGCACAAGCACAGGCACAAGCACAAGCACAAGCACAAGCACAAGCACAAGCACAAGCACAGGCAAGAGCTGCTCAAGAAAAGGCTGCACAAGATGAAGCTAATGCTCAAGCTGCGAAGGCTCAACGTGATAATGAATTGCCTGAAATCCGTACTCACATTAAACAAGTACCATCAGATTCTTCACCAGAGAAACTGGCTGCATCGGTCAGAAGTCAATCTAAATCCATTCCAACTACGCCACGTCTTGATCAACAACCTAAATCACTTGATCCAGGATCCAAATATGTTTCAACTCCAAGATCCGATTCAAGATCTCCTATTCAAGATATTCCTGCTATTGCTTTCCCAGAACAAGCACATACTTCTGGTGGATCTACACCATTTTCAGGATCTGTGCGCGATGAACAATCTACTGGAGCTACTATTCCAGATCAACAACCACAAAGTCCCGAATCGAAATCTCCACCACCATCAGAGACCTTGGATCCGTATGCTGGAAAGGGTATCAATAATTTGTTAAGACGATTATCATCGAAGAAGTACAAATCAAAGGGTACATCTTCCCCACCAAGTAGTACTCCACCATTACCTAAGGTTGTGTTACCAATGGATTCAGATGGTATTTCACCTCAAAGTTCGGTTTCTTCTCCTAAGAAGGATCCAATGGTTCGTAGAGGTGTTAGTATGAAGGTTACTGCTAAGGAGAAATCATCTTCTTCTCGTCTTAATTTGAATATTTCAACCAACAACAACTCAAGCTCGCAGCAATCACAACATTCTACCGAGTCTCTGAAACATCTCAAGACTCCAGACAAGAAGGTACATGGACGCTCATCATCTACTTCTGCTGGTTCAAAGCCTCATGGATTTATTCCAGTGGAATACTTACCTCCATTACCTAACTTGAATACTAATGATAATACGGTTGTTCCTAATAAGGTGTCTGCAGTTACTACTAGTGGTAGAAAACTTCATCCAACTGCCAGAGCTAAATCCGTTGGTCATGTCAGAAAAGATTCCTATTACGGGCGCAACCGAGCCAATACCCTGTCGCAACATCCACCATTACCTAATTCATTGGCTGCTCAAAATAGTGATGAATTGGTTGGCGAGGGTTCACTTAATGATGGATTCTTTGATGATGTTACCTTGGATGATGTTGAGTACCAAGAAATTCCTCAATTAACTGAGCAACAAATCATTGAACAATTCAATGAAGCCAAGCCCAATAGTATGCCATCTATTGAACATTGTAAGACATTATTCTTAAAGGGATTTTTCAGTGTTCAAACCACTTCTACCAAACCATTGCCTGTTATTAGATATAATATCATCAATGTTTTAAGTAAATTAGGAGTTAAGTTCCAAGAAGTTAAGGGAGGATTTGTTTGTGCCCATATTCCATCTGTTCAACCACAATTATCTGGTGAAGAACCACCAAGTACTATTGATTCTCAATTGGATTCTGAAAGTAGAGAACAAGATGAATTGTATGGTAACGCATTTAAGTCTACATCTTCATCATTTGAGCAAGAAAAACCTCCAAGAATAAAGACTCCCGAGCCAAGTTCTGGTTCTGGTGAACCATCCAAGACTCCAAGCAGAAAACCTTCATTGCAACTTAATACTCAAACATTGTCTCCAAACTCCAACAATAGTAGTAAGACTCATAGATCATCTAATTCTGTTGGTGGTCACAGAAGAAAGTTCTCTATTGGTAACTCCTTCTTGGGAGGATACCGTAAGAAGAACGGATCTCAAGTTATGATGCCTCCAAATACTCCAGCTGCTGCTAGAGTGATGAAAAATATGTACACTGATGATGAACTTGGAGATGATGAAAACTATGAAGAAGATGACTCTGTTGATTCTTTGAATGGATTGAATATTGGTGGTGGTAGTGATATGTTGATCTCTTCAAGAGTTGAACAAAGAGCTAGACACCAACATTCTCCAAGTACATCTAGTCAATCGTCTAAGTCCAAGAAATCACCATTGAAATTCGAAATCCATATTGTTAAGGTTCCATTGGTTGGTTTATATGGTGTTCAATTCAAGAAATTATTGGGTAACACTTGGAACTATAAGACATTGGCAAGTCAAATATTGAACGAGTTGAATCTCTAGAGAATAAAAATTCATTTTTGGTTCATTTAATTTATATCTCTTTCTTGATATAACTTTTTCAATTCCTTCTTTTTGTTTTTGTTTGTTTGACATTATAGACTTCTACCATTCACTGGTACCTTGCTGGTATTAATTATACTGCTACTTTAAAGTTCTTGATGATTCACCAACGAATAGTCTATTTAGCTTATTTGTTTGGTGTATTAGTTGCTACGATTTATGTACTTTGCCTTGCCTTCTAGCTTTCACTCATTTATATTAATTTTATTTAATCAACCGTATATTTTATACGTGTAACTAAACAAACCGAAAGGTTTGTGGTAATTTCTTCCTCTTATTGCTCCGTTTAATTGGTAAGACGAGCTAATTTAGATAATATAATACATTTAATTTCAAGGAACATACCGTAAAATTGTTAGTTTGTAGACTTATTGTTGTCCATTTTGTGGGTTTGGTCCAGACTGTTCAGGTGAGGAACCTCGTCCCTGTTGATGGTTTGGGTTCTGGGACTGAGGGACCTGTTTTGGAAGAGATTGAGCTGGGGCTGAAGCTTGGACAGGAGCTGGACCTGGTTGGGCTGGTGGTTGTACAGAAGGTTGCGCTGGTTGTGGGCTCAAGGAGAAGGCTGGCGTTCGGCTCAGTGGTTTGGCAGATAAATGTGGATAGCTCTGGGTAGGTCTGAACTGTATGTTAGGGCTAGTGACTTGTGGCTCGTAGATTCTTTGCGATGGAGTTGATTGTTGAAACTGGAAGCTACTTTGAATTGGCTGAGTAGATCCCAGGGAGTTTCCCACTAGTGGCTTCATCGGAGCCGATTGTGACTTAATATGGAAGCTGCTAATTGAAGGTTGTGGTTGAGCTGGAGCTGAAGCTGAAGCAAATCCTTGTTGCCTAGCTTGGAAAAGAGAAGCTTCTTGGGCAGAAACTCTAGGGAAAAGAGCTGATTTGACTGGTGGTTGAGGTTTTGGTTGGATAGCAATCGGGGAGTGGCGGACAATTGACTGGACAGCAGGCGAACGCTTGCTCTTGGATAGTTGTTGCTCTTGAGCTGGTGGAGTTTGTTGAGTTTGCTCAGGATGTTCTTCTGTTTCCTTTTCTGGAGTTTCTGTAGTGTTGGTTCTGTGTTCAGCTTCTTCTCTTCTGAGTTTCAATCTTTCATCTCGGGTCAATCCACTGGTGTAGTCGGCGGGAGCAGCTGCAGCTTGTTCTTCCTTTAATTTCATTCTTCTTTCGAATCTCTTTTGGGCAGCGACCTTTAATTCATATTCTTCCTCTTCTTTTTGTCTCTTTAATTCTTCTTGTCTTTGTTTCTCTTTGGCTTCTAGTCTGGATGATCTCTTTCTGGTGGCCAATAAACTGGCTAATTGAAGTTCCTTTCTCTTGTTACTGATGATCTTTCTCTTTCTGATTTCATTTTCAAATATGGACTCAATCACTGGCTTTTTAGACAACTTGGTGGCTAATGTTTTGGCAGTTGCAGATTTATCCTTGTTGTACTTTTTGAGCAATTCATCGAACTCGAAGATGTTCTTGAAGACCAATTCGAATTGGATCTCTGGATTTATATCGAATTGACCGGCTTCATAGTAAGCGTCTGGGTCTGTTGGTGATAACTTTCTCTTTTTAGGTATTATCAATTCATTATAAGTGACGATTCTTTTGTAAAGTCTGTTGTTGTCGAATAGAAGGATGTAGTCGGTTTGGGTGCCCAGGGAGCTTTCGGATGCCAATGCGTTCATTCTCATGTTTTCCATAGGGGTACTATTCTTGTCCAACCAGTTTCTGAAGCCGGCGTACTTGGTAATGTAACTGATCAAGATATACAAAATTTCAAACTTGTCGGTGATACTCAACAGGTCGAATTTAGGATCATCTTCTTCGTCACCGTAATCTTGGCCGTTGGCAATTTCTTCTTCTCTGTCACGGCCTTTAAGAGGAGTTTCGTAACCGAACCAGAGTCTGAAGAGCTTTTCAAAGTTGTTTAATGATGATAATTTTGAGTTTTGAACAGAAGACATCAAGCCAAGTTTGACCCTGTCAAGGAACAGGAGGTCGTCTTCACGAGATGGAAAGTAGTTCAAGAGTTCGAGTTCGAAAAGATCAACATCAAATGATTCTGACTGGAGCTTGATGTAGCCCCTAAAGTTGTACAACCAGTTGACGGTAAAGAGGTACTTGTAGTCTGTTCTGATGACCTTTAAGTCGTCTGATTCGTCTTGTTGATTGAGAAGCACGGCCGGCTGGTGCTTGCTGAGCGAGGTTATTTGATCTTCGCTACCAATGGAGAGGTGGAGGGCTGGATGGTCTGGTGCCGGGGTGGCAGACTTGCTCTTGGAGACCATTGCTAGGGATGGGGGGAAGGTGAGACTGGCTGGTTTGGTGATAATTGGAGACTTACGCGTTGGTTTCGTTGCTATTTATGTGGAAGTCAATTGGATCGCTTGGTTGATCTTCTGATTTTTCAGTAATGATGCTGGTTGGTCCGTTTGGCGGGTGCTGGAGCGCGGTCGATGTGATGACTGGCTTGGTAGGGGAACGGGCGAAGGCGGAGAGGGTGGGCTTGGTGCTAGGGCAATGGCTTTGTTGGTGGGGTGGTTCTGGTGTTTGGTGGTGGTGGTGGTGGTGTTGCTGTGATGGAAAGGTGGGCGATAGGGAACGCGTCGTGCGCTATCGAGTAGTGAGACTTAGCGCAGTGCTAGTGAATAGCAAGAACAGTGAGACTTAGTGAATAGCCAGAACAGTGAAAAATAGCATAGGCATTACTATAACATAAAATATAGATATCAGTTAAAGGGCTGGGCCAGATAAACTACACATGCAACGAGAAGCTAATAATATAATATCTGAAGCATCACCACCCATTGAGAAGTATAATAATGATGCTCTTGAAGCATGATCTGTTATGTAAACTTGATGATGAGTATAATGAGTAACTTTGTAATTCAATAACAACAAGTAAAGCTACTAAATCACTAATTAACGGAAATAATAATAAACCAATAGCATTAGAAAAAACTAGTAAATTATAAGAACAATGATTTAAATCAGATCTACGAGTCGATGTATTATAAACCAATGAAAGATAACGATAATATTAATCTTGATAAAGGAAGGTGATAACCAGGAAGACTTAAACAATTATCAGATATAGTTAAGCCTGGAGTGAAACCTACTAAATTAATAGATGTCAAATAGATAATTAAAAGAAAACCTATAATTAAAGTACCTAATTTAATAAAAGAGGGTTTAGAGAAAGGTGAATAAACTAAGTATTAAAAATGCAGACAGAGAGATGGTGAGGGAGGCTGGAATTGAATTCAATTTTACTGAGATTTTGTAACCAACTGAATCATATATTTATATATTCATATGGTTTCCTGGCCATACCATCGTGCTCCAGTTTGTGAGAGTTAGTGAAAACTCCTAACCAGCTATTGTAAAAAGAACAAGTAGAATATCACCAAAATACGCCACCACTAAAGAGAGGACGCCCCCAAGCCTGGAGATAAACTGTTGTGTTGGTCTGGCTGGATTGGGTGAAGCCGTCAATCGAAGTTGCAATTGACTTAGTTTAGGCTGTGAATTTCAGTTTCGTAACCACTGGAAATACTAAATACTGGCCACTAACTAGAGAAAGCAAATGCAGACCGCTTAGAGGCATAGAAGCAGATTTATACTGGCGACAGTTATGGAAAACGGAACCTTGCCTCTGGCTCCACGGCATAATCGTGTTGATGTATTTGCAGGTAGTTGGAATTTTCGTAATGTTGATCTAATGCAATCTTTAGTTCTAAGTCGAGACTTGCGAAAACCACAACAGTATTTTTCTGAAAGTTATGTCAGGATATTCAATACTTCTATAATATGTGATATAATATTTATCGAATGAAGATAGGAACGTTAAAATACAAGACTCTTACACCTGGAAAGATTACTAGAGGACATGTAAAAGATGATATTTTGAGCTTTCGCTTCTAGTTCTGGTTCTGGTTCTAGCTCTCCCATCCTTACCTAGTCCTAGTCGGACTAAATGGTTCTATTGGGTCGCATTACAGACTTTAGTGTAGCAATGGCCGATATCAGTGAAACTAAAGACCATAATGTCTAACAGCCCGTCTCTTAGGTCTCACATGGATATACCACAGTGGTGCAGCTATTCCCCTGCCAAAGTATGCGTAAATATGTACATATGTACATTGTATACGAACTAGTCGCTTCCTCTGATCTGCATCACTCCATTTTGCACCCATTGGGTGCAAATATGTGGTCTGCCAAAACGCTTTCAAAACACCTAGAACCAATAACAAACGTTACTAGCCCAAACCTACTCCGGAGATGGAGCCTTCCTGGGGCTATCCCGGACCAGGCTCTTGGCAGGTGTTGCCTCGTGTTACCTGCCAAGCCCCCAACACCAAGGGGAGAAACTGGACTGATGCTCTCATCTCCAAATCCTTGGCCAGTTCAGCCTACTCAACACCCTTTCTTAGACGAGATCAACACCAGAATTGATTTTGCCTGTTGCTGATAGATTCAACCAAAGGGTCTGATTCGTGACAAGTATCGAGTCTCTCGGCCATCACCAGATCTAATTGCCATGATGAGCCAATTAAGACACCCGGCAGCGTTGATGCTAGACCGTCTCCAGTAACCAATAGACATGAAGGCAAGCCTTTTTCGTACTGCAATTCCATGGCAAAGTGGCTTATGGAGTCAGTAGTTCGCTAGTGGGTTGATTCTGCGGCCTGTGATTCGGCTTGTGCTGGACAATGCCATAATCAGAAAAGTTCTGAAGCTATTCAGTTAGGCCAGATCGACACCTATGTAGTCCAGCGGGACTTCTGGGTTGGATCTAGGGATGACTCTGGTTTCCAGACGGGTCTAGGTGGCAGAGTCACGTGGATGGACCTTTTAGCCCTTTTGGTTGATCTAAGCCCTTTTAGACCATTTTAGATTTGCCAGTCGTAGGCAACTCAACAGGGGTGCCTGGTCCGTAGGGTACATATTCTGCGAAGCAACGCCTCGCTCTATGAGTAAGTACTTGCAGGTCTAGATCTGGATGTGAGAAGGAAAGTTGAAAAGAATACCCATTGCATATCAGAGGCGAATGGGGGTGTACCTGGTTAGGATTGAGATGCTCTTTACATCGCATACCTGTGTAGAATGTTCCCCCACTTGCTGTTTTATGTACTTGTAGGAGTTAATGGCGAAACGGGAACCTTCATATAATCTCAGACAGATTGCAGATCATTTAGAAAATATTCGTGTGTGGTGTCAGTTTTCAGTCATGAGGGATCCTCGCTAATAGTTAGGTAATTAGTTCATCATCGATTGTTCGCAATAAATTACAAGGAGTCAAAACCAATGAAACTGGCATTCCTTTACGTGATACATGGAACTTGACATGGGTACATTATACATGGTATGTGAGGTACAATTGTGAATAGTGGATTGTGAATAGTGGATTGTGGTGTGATGCATCTCCTGATGCACCACTAACCGGGCCCGTTTTTTATTTCCAAAAATATTGGTATTTACTTCTCCTATTGTTCCTACTGGTAGCAGCTTGTACTTAGATGCACTGGGTGCAGTCGAGGCACTTCTAAACTGCGGTTATGAGATGGTCAATCTTCGATAAGCATGTGAAAAACCTCATTCTTTTGGGTTTACGTTTTCCAGTCATACCCTAATATGAGCTAACAATTGATAAGTTGGGTGGGTGTGCTTTGGGGGTGGAATTGATACCTGGTGTTCCTTGGCAATTTCTACTGTACTAATTTTAGGTGCAATTGAGACCCACAGCAACTGTGAATTTTTTTTTGGCTTCTAATTTCCACCAATTTCACTGATGAATGGACGTGAAATTAAAGGTTACTCGTTATTGAACTGCCTACTAATTTCATTGAGTACAGAAAACTGACTGTTCAAATCAGCTGATTCGAACAGTCAAGTTATGGCTTAGTGGAACCTGGGGTTTTGGGGGTATTTACGAGATTCTCCCCTGATGGGGCGTAGGTCCTACCTCTAATAGTTTAAGTATTAACTAAGTATTAATCAAGTAGTAATTAATAACTGGATCTAACAGGTCAGTTTAATTTGGTTAGCCTTATATAATTATCCATGGTACTTAAATAATTAATTAGGTACTCGATATTCTAATAACTAATTTCTCATCTAATGCTACAGTGAATATTAAAGGATCACCGCCATAGTGGCTTTTCTTGAAGGACATAAAATTAAATAGTGAACTAAATTGTGCTGGTTATCAGCTTTTATTGGTAGCTTGTACCGTCGTATCGTCGTGGATTTCTTCGTAATAATTAATAATACAGCTGGGAATTAAATTAAAAGGTAAGGAATAAGCAAATTGCCTTGTTAATAGCTTTAGTCTATGATCGGGCATTAAAAAGGTGGGAAATGGCAATGAATCTATCGGAGTGTAAAGAAATTATTGTTTTTGTTGTGGGTAGCCTTGGTCTATTCAATCTCTCTGGCCACTGGTGGTTCGAAATCTTTGTGTGCTGTCACGCCGTTCATCTCCAACAACTGCTTTAACCTGTCATTCTTATCCTTAATTAATTCCACTTCATTACTGATTCTAATCAAGGCATTATGCTTGGATAAGTTTGGTAAACCATCCTTATTGACTCTAGCTCTCTTACTTTTTCTTTGAGCAGAATCACTTAATGCTGAAGGCAACTTATTAAAAGCATCGATATCAATAATTAATCTAAGACATCTTTCGTAAGCAAGCTTACACATTTGTCTTCTTTTTTGTTCAGAGTGGGAGTGGTTCAATCTCTTTTGTTCCAAGGATAACAAAGGTTTCAGAGAAGATCTTCTTCTCTTTTTAGCAGCATTGCCACCTTCGTCACTCTTGGCATCATTACTATCACTCGAAGGAGGAGTGATCAAGTCACTAGAAGTTCTCTTCATATCTCTGTATAAGAACCCATTTTCTTTGCTTTCTGGAGTAGGAAGTTGTTTTGGAGTAATGGATGGAGGAGTTTGTTCCTTGGCCAAGTTTGGATGAGTGAAAGCTTCAGTAAGTTCCTTCTTCAAGGTTTCGTGTTCCATCATATGATTCAGAGCCAAACCTGGTTGACTTGGAAAACGATGGAATCCTGGGTCCAGCTTGTGCTTTTCCATGCGAATAGGTTTCATGGTATGCAAATCAAATAAATCGTTCAACTCATGTTGGGCCGATTCGCCAATTGGTGGGTTGTAGAAATGGAGAGAAGAACCATCGGAAGGATTGGCCAAGTTATCCAAGAACTTTTCCAAGGCGTTGGATTCGGTGTTGGAGAAGAACTGATCAAACTCTTCATCGTCTTCCTTCTTGACAAAAGACTCATTTTTCATCGAAGGACTGGCTGAAATGTGTTCGTCAAACATATAGTTGTCGTTAGGAAGACCACCCGACATGATTTGAGAACGATGGAAATCGAAACCGTCAAGGTCCATATGAGAAGAGGCTGGACCAGAGCCCGAGCCAGAGCCAGAGATTGGAGCAGCAGGAGCAGCAGCAGCAAGGACGCTCATGGCATCACGGTCGCTGTTGAGTTGATATGAATGAGAGTGCTGGTTTTGGAGTGGTAAGCGGTGGTCACGTTGGCCGTTGAAGTTCGACACATACTGTTGGTTCAACATCTGGACCTTTTCCAAATGCTCAATGGAATTGATGGCATTCTTCTGTTGCAAGGTGGTATACATAGAATAAGCTTGTTCGAAGTCCATGTCTGTTGAAAGAATATCTAGAAATTTATAGTCGGCGTCTCCGTTAAGTTGTTTCGGATTAGGAGTGGGAGCAGGGATCGAATTGGAAGTACCGGAACCAGAAACAGACTGTTGAGAGCTGATGGTATTGGCGTGATTAAGTTGGTGATAATTTGCTGAATGGGAATTCAAAGCGTTGGAATCGTTGATATTATTGGAATAATGTTCACTGTTGTCGTTACCGTTTAAGAATGTTGAATCTATGTGGATTTGATCGGAGTGATGGTTTGGATTATAAACAGAATTTTTATGTCCGCTCATATTGGGTTTGGTGGTGGACGGCAGTTAGCAATATTTATATCATTAATTTTTTTTTTTTAAAGTTACCCCAGATTCAATGTATGAAGAGGGCCAAAATTGAGTTTGATCTCCAACCATGTATGCGGTAGGCGCACGCTCGGGTCGCCGGCAGTTAATATTTGGGTAGCCCCGCATATGCTAGAATCGCACGAAGAAATTGCTTTTGAGGCGCAACGACGCAACTGACGGAGACAATGCATGAGCTCACATTTTTGAGTGGCAGCAAATAGACCCTGGGGGTTAAGCATTGAAGAGGACTTTACTATCTAGTTGATGGCGGCTAATGATGACATATTCCTTAGGTGCAAACCATTACTTTGGTACTGGACCATATTTGACAGAAATAAAACGCTTTTGTCATCTTGGAAGAGAGGGAGAGGAAAAGGGGTATTTTCGCCTAACAACTGAAACAGCAATAAGGTCGTATTGTGGCGAATGGGCCGGAGAGTGCAGCTGCACCTTTCGGACCCAATGTCTTATTTAGTATGCTGCACGCACGCCAAAGCAGCGACTATTGACCTATTAGGGAAGTGGGGTATCTAGACTAGAGCTATGTCCGTAGGGTGCATGGACTATTGAAAGTACTTGTTCCAGTTCGGAGTTTATCTAGGTTCCGAACTTTAAATTTGAGCCTATGGCAAATACTGAGAATATAAGCTGTTAAACCTTAATTTGCCTTCCAGTCATTGAAAGATAAAGAAAAGAAAAAGGGTAAAAGCCACACACTCACAACTTGACACTTTACGACTACCTATCCTACAGAAGTGGAGATGGAATCAGCTCCTACTTCACCTCCTGCTCCTGTCCTGCTCCTGTGCCGATACTTCCACTGTTGCTCCTGATCCTGCTCCTGCTTCTGCTTCTGCTTCTGCTTCTGCTTCTACTTCTGCTTGTACTTCTTCATACAGTACTCATAAAATGACTTCATTTTTTAATGTATATTAAAAAAAAAAAATGCTTTGCGCAAACTGATAAATCCAGTCTTTTCCTTTTTGTATATGGAGGTACCCCAAGTCTACCCCACATATACCAATTTGGAGGTTCCTTTCAGCCAGGTAGTTCAGAGTCTATGCATCACCCTGTCAGCAAACATTATCTCCACCGTATCGTGCATATCCTCGGATAGGCATAGATCAGGTCTCATGACCCTCCCCCAACAATCATCCCTTATCAATAATAAGTTACTCGCTTGGTGCATCATACATACGTGGCAGACTTTGGACCTACATTTGACTTTGACTCGTCAATTTACTTAAAATAGTCATCACCAATTTTTTTGCCAGAACTACATATTATCCTTCGACTACTTGACCCCTACGTTTTTCACCCAATTCCCTACCCACTCCTTAGATCGACAATCAAAGCCCCTCCATTACATATTTCTTTCCCCTCCTCTATGTACCCAAGTCATTAAAGGCCTAATAGGGGCATTTGGTGGGTAAATAAAATTGTCACTAAACTTCAATCCCACATACATCTTTATTTTTTCACTTTATTTTATCTTATTACTCCGCTAAATATTACTGACGTACAGCCTATTATTTGTGAAATATTTCTTGAATGTGGGGGAAGGTGACGACAGGTCTAGTCTTGAGTATCCATTGCTATTGGGCCCAACTACACCAGTTGCCTTCTTGCAGTTGCCCTCTTGGGTAAATGATCTAAACTGTTTCCACCTAACCGAAATGTACCACCAGACGAAAGTGAATATTCTAGTAGATATTCAAGTAGATATTCAAGTAGATATTCAGTATTACATGTATAGACTTTTATTGAGCTTAGTGAAGGTGAGGTGGGTTCGTGGTAATTGTGGCTATTTTCTTCTTTCGCCCGTTTCCAGTTTCGACAGCGACGGTTGGCCAAATCACTTCTTCGTTAATCCTTCTCCGCAAATCATTCGCAGTATTATTATTAATTATTGTTTGTGCTTATCGATGATCTGGGTGCTACTAACCAGCCAATAGCAACCAGATCGGGGCTAACCACGTAGGTAGAAATGGTGAATACGACCTAGTTCATAATCACTTGGCTCAATCGGTGTAATTTTCTGGACAAACTGAATTATTATCAATTTACGCCAGTGGTTTATGCCCACAAATAATTGTTATGGTTCGTTTGTCGTTTTGGCCTGAATATTATTTGGGTGGAAATTCCATCTATTTTTTTACTTAGATGTTGGACTCTTCTTTGTTTGCAATAGTTGCCTGGAGTCCTTTGCTACCGGGAATGAAACCAGGCTTCCATACTGAGTTTGCTTCGTACAGAAACCAGGCTTCGGCATGGAAACTGCCAAAGAATTAGTCACTTGCGTTTCTGCTGCAGGGCACCTCGCAATATTCAGGTGCAAAAAATACCGTTGTTGTATTGGGATTGACTAGTTTTGCTAACGTGTCATAAGTACGACTTCCTAACGGTGGAGCCATGATGCTGGTCCATATTTTTCAGCCCAATTGCCTGGTCCTTTGTCTTTGGATTCTTCAGAACCGTTGGAATCCGTGCTTTTGCAAGAATTACTGGAAGACGGTTCTAATTATAATTGCGTGCTTATGGAGTAAGAAGACAACACAATAGCCACAGAAATATCCTGAAGCAACCCTTTTGACCCTAAAATATTAGTAGAAAGAGTACGTGAATATGCTGTTTTCGCCAAACTGTTCCTTTCTCCCTACTCTTCAGCTCAGTGGATATGCTCAGTGTATATTGTACATAAAGTTCCTATTCGTACCAGACGACCCTAAATACCCTTCGCTGCTACACAGATAAATCAATTGGCACCAACATAGCAGGATGAAAATTCGAGCCCAACGGTTGGTATGGGTGGTGTTCGTCTGCAACCACCTTCGACTCCGTCCCAGTCTCATCAAATAACCGGACCTAAAGAGAATAAGCAGCTCAACCAAATCGCAAAACAATGTCCAAAAAATCCACCTTTTACCTCCAGCTGTTACAAAACCAACAAGCAATCTCTTCAGTACATACTTGAACTGTCAAACGACTTTAATTCCATTTGGTGTATGGTTAGATTGAATTTTTCACTTCTTGGTATCAGTTCTAAGGCAGCTGCTCTTCGTTGCCCCAGAGAGTAGAACATCAATTCCATACATTATACACCCACACACTCAGCCCAGCACTTCCGCTAACATCTCCACTACCCTATTCTCCTAGTATCTGCCATCTGCCTACTGTCTTGCCTTCTTTGCTGTGTCTTCTTTGGTTGATAGCCTGCGTGCAGTCCAGCAGGCGCGATCTATCTTCACTGGCGTACCAATTCTTCAACTAACCACACTAATGGACAAGTTAACACAGCAAATCGCCCTGCAATTGCCCAAGGACGGTACTTATAAGATCTTCTATGTCCAGTCCAACCCTGCATACGTCAAGCCGCTTGTGAATGTCCGAAGATCACGCAATGATCGACCTTCTACCATTAAGATACGACACTTTTTCATCCTCATAGACTCCAAATCAGACACCATTGTCTTTGGAATTGAGATCTTGGTGTACATCACCATCAGCAGCCAAGAACTCGTGCAAAATATCTTCGTCTCCAAGTGTGACACTGTTGGTCTCCACAAGCACAAGGTTAGAGTTGGCCCCATAGTGAAGATCTTACTCGACTGGCTCATCAGATATGATACAAGAAACTACAACCTAAAGCATAAAAAGGAAAAGGAGGACGAGCAAGAAGAGTCATCAGGGACTGCTGCGAAAGAGTACGATATCTCTGTGTCCGAGCCATTGTTCACTCTTAAGAAAGTAATGGACAGATTGAGAACGGAGCCTGAGTACTACTCGTTCATCATGAACAAAGACCGTTCCAAAAAAGACAATAATGATAACCTACTTGATTTACCAGCAAAGCGGACAATTCAGGTCTCGCTCTTTACCAAGGCAGCGCAACAATACTTGTTTCCTTATTCATACAAGAACCCACACAAACATGTAACGAACGGAGTACAATTGCTCGAGTGGTGGTTGAGAATTATTGACGCAAACGTTGACACCCTTCCCCAACACTCTACTTGTAAGCTCCTGATCCCGGGGTTGGCCAAGCAGCCTACTGCCAAGTTCTTCTCTAATTTGACCCATACCTGGAGCGTGGGAAATATCTACCATTCTGACGACTTGGCTATCTACAATATTCCCTTGTTTCCTGATGATCCAAAGGGCCGTTTCCTAGAGCACTTGATCGTGGAGAACAATTACCGCAAAATGGATAACAGCAGATTCTACGAGGAATTGGGGTACAGACAGGAGTTTAGACTTGGTGATGTGGTGGGCCTCATTGGTGTGGAGAGCATTGATGTTCCAATACAGGAGAATAAACCACCTGAAGAATTAAACGCAAACGTCATTTCCATCAGAGACTACAAGCAGATGATGAACTTAATCAAAGGAGAGCACTACAACATCGAAGCAGATGTCCAGACATTGGTCACAGTGAAAATTCCAGAATTTTGCAGCAAGAAGAATCTCGCAAATGAAGAGTACATTGAGGTCGTGGGTACCAAGGACCCGGAAACTATGGTAAAACAAAACGATCCGGTGGTGATCAACACATTGAGTGTGAGAAAGAGAGAGAAACCAACAGTTAACGACTTAAGTGGGTTAGTTAAGAAAAAGAAGAAGGTCTAAAATATCGGAGTTAAAAAGGCTTGGTCACATCTATCTACATGAAGTGCTTATATGCGATGCGACTTTCTTAAGCAAAGCCTAAGGTGGCTCCTATTTGATGTTTAATGTGGTGATTAATGGTATGTGTGAGGCATCTCGTATCTCCCATTTTCGTCACCAAATAATTGTTGTTCGTCACCAACTCCACAGTTTCCAACTTGGCCTGTCCCCTCTTCACTATTTTCCGGCAATTTTCTAGGGACTTTTCTTAGCATTTCAAGATGTTCGTATGCACGAACCGCAAAAGCGGCTCTTTGGGATTCTATGCATTATTATTTCGACATATTTAATATGTAAGTTACTACTGCGGATAAAAATAATACAAGAAAAGAAAAATTGATTTTTATAGAGGGAGGGTTGTGACCCAACCTGTACCTTGCAACTTCTATTTCAGTTAACTCCTTATCGAAGATCAGCGGGATATGATTACCTGAAAAGGAACAATCCCTAAGCGAGCCAAACCGGATGGAGTCTTTTTTTTTTCATTTTGATCCCAACAGCATGTGAAATTGCTAGGCGCCTTTCCATGCCCTTCCCTGACACTGGCACATCACATCTCACCAGCAGCCTGACACATTGCTTATACCTGACATCATAAGGTTTTGGTTACGTAAAATATTATGTACACTTTTACATCTAGACGCAGTACTATCGTATATATCGTATTTCAGCATCTATAAGGTACTGTACTCTACTTAATTATTTAGGTTGATATTATAAAAATCTAGTATTGGTCATAATTCGTAACATAAGGCGACCCATTGGCTTGTGCCTAAGGACACTGTCTCCACCATAGACGAAGAAGTAAGCTTAGACAACTGCCATGGTCAAGAAGGGGAGTTGGCGCTTTCGCAGCAAAGACCTAGTCGGATTGGTTCACCACCTTCAAGGCGATGGCATTTTCAGAAGGCCCCGAAGTATCCAACTTGAAACCATCATGACCGGATGGAGTCACGTAGAAGTCGGTGTTTCCAAGAGTCATGTAGCCGTTCACTATGGAAAACCCGTGAGTGGCATCATCTCGGTTCTTACCGTAGAAAAGACCTTTGTCAATACTGATGTACTTATTGTTGGTCTTATCAATCAACAATTTGTTGGCTTCGTCCAACACAAAGGTGACTGGCTCGGAGCTCTCTTCAACATAGAGTTCTCCTCCCTTTTCCACGATACTGTTGTATTGGAACATGGTGCCTGACCTTATGCTGACAAGGTTAAAGATTGGAGCTGCTGCTGCAACAGAAGCATACAAAACTGTAGAGAAAAGCATGGTTTTTCGTGTGGTGGCTTTGAGATGGTTTGAATTGGTGTTTTGGACTGCAAATGGGTGTTGTAGTCGCTGTATCCGAGTATTAGTATCGAGTAGTAGTATCACCTCCTATGTAATCTGGACTGTTAATAGAAGGGTATCAGATGTTAAGATTGGAGGTAGGTGAAGAGTGGACGCTTGATCGTCTTATTCTTTGAGTAATGGAGGCTAAATTCTGGAGCTTAAACTAGTTGAATTGGGTCCCGTATCGTGTGATCTGTGCCATCTTATATATTGTTTCCCATCCCACGTTGATGAGTTATAGCGTTGGCCCCGTTTTAGCAAATTACTATACTCCTTGTGCACGGGGTACCGGGTGCGCAAACAACGTGGGTGCATTAGACTTAACATGGTGTCAAAGCATAGAGCAAAGAACAAAAAAAAAAAAAAAGGTAGTAAACGGGCAGTAGCTGTGCTGGTGCTGCCGACGCCAGGACTCACGTCACGTCAACCACTCCAACGGGCCCTCCCATAGCTCTAAAGTAACTCTATAAGTGGGAGCACTAGTTGTATAGAACACAACTCCTTACCAAATACCCCTTCGCAGGAGTCTCCTGCAGCCACGTGCACGCTGGAGTTGCAACACATCGCTGCAAATACGAGAGAATGGATCACGTGCAATATTGCTGAGAATCAGTTCCAAAAAGGTCACGTGAGCTTGCCCGTCTACCTCCAGTAACTATAGTTACGCTAGAAGGTGGAAGCAAAAAGATAGTGATACCCACGAGATTCGAACTCGTGCCTCCGGAGAGACCAGGACCTTACCCTGGCGCCTTAGACCAACTCGGCCAGAGTACCATATCATGTGATTACCGGTTGACCAAATTGGCTGTGAAATATGAAAAATCCATCAAAAGCGTAGAATAACCAAGGGAAAATCACCTGGAAATGTAGCGTTAAGTCCACCAGAGCCTCACAGAAGTGCAATTGACTCAGCCAAGCAAAAGAAATCAAGCATTTGTGGGTTTTAGCTCATTCCATACCGTAGGCTAAACTGTAGCCTGTTGAAGCTATTGTCCATAGTTGGGTCTGTATTCTGGTAATTGGGAGGTAAATTGTGGTATTTTATGGGTTCATGTAAGTGTTCCCTAGCTGGTAGTGGTTGCAAGTCCAATATCTCCTTGCCTTTGTTGCAATTGCACGAATTTGGTTGCAATTTTGCAACTTCTGCAAAATCACTCGTTAGGAACAAATGTTATCCAGTAAACACACCTGCCAGATTTTATGCTTTTTCAATGTGACGAATTTCCAAAGGCTGATTAGTGGCCACAATGAGTCTTGGTCTATTTGAAAAAAATTTCTCCAGCTGTAAATTTATCCAAACTTTTGAACATCTGAGCCATATTAATAGGCTTTCATCAACTAGAACAATAAATATACAGACGACAAAAGTCACAACTACGTTGTAGAACCAAGATCATTTTCGAGCCAGTATGGTGCCATTTCTTTGCTGAGTAGCAGCTGAAAACTAAAATAGATAATGGCTCAATCTGATAAAGCTGACTTATATACCATCTGGTAGGAGGAGTTGATGTGTGTTAATTATAGATTACATTAGCTCGCATCAACATCTGACAGTCTCAGATTAGCCTCGTCACAGATCAGGTAAGAGGGCCCAGATGTGACCAGGGAAAATTCCAGAAAGTTCCAAAATCGCTAGATATCTGGTTATGGACTGTTCCAAGTGGATTTTTATGTTGATGGATCATATTGATGATTTTTCAGAGTGGAACCAAACTAGTATGTTTAATTTAATTTAGTATTTACGTCAGATGGGGTGTTTAGAACTCTGGTCTTCAAATCACACGGTACGTAGATTGGTGCCTCGCCACATCCAATTAAACCATAGATCATACGATGAAAGTCCATCGCTCAAAATAGCACTATTGAGGTTTTTATTTGCGGTAATTTCGATTATTTTCGGCCTTTCCAGGTACCCACCAAAAGACCCAATAGGAATTTGCTGAAACAAAATATGATAATTCACTCAATCGGTAAAATTGCTCAATTGATGAAGTCATCCCAAGAAACAATAAGTAATTTGCAAGACCACGAATTGCTGTGTCTTTGGGAGTCATTCTGGAAAATTAACTCTTTTAGTCCTTACACCGTAGTTAGGATTGTGACCATTAAAAATACCCCCAATAAAATGCTATGGTGTGCGATGAGTTTTTTTTTTTTTTTTTTTTCATGGCTAGTATTGTTTGAATAACCAATATAGTAATTGTCTGGGGTTGCACTTAGCATCCAAGCTCATCTCTTGATAATGCACAAAGCGTATGTGAGGGAACACTGTGATCTCGCTGATCATCCAGTAAGCAATAATCTTAGATAAACCCAATCAGAAGTGAAACTTCCATTTGTCCAGACAAGACCCCTTCAGAGGAGAAGAGGTTTCTTATCTATGTATTATCTATATCAGTGTCTGTTTTGTGGGGTATTTACGGCGTTAGCACTAGATGTGGATATTTTTTGATTCAGCAATTTTTACCGGATACCAACAATAGAATCAAAGACATAGATGATAACAAGAACAGACAATAAAGGCGAGAAAGAGAAAAGAAATCAACGACCAATTTAGACATGGCTTATTTTTGCCTGGTATTTTGTACTCCTTTCCATCAAAGACTGGCTTCCGATTGTTGACCGATTGTTGATGAGCCAATTTTCCAAAGTAGAGTCAGAAATGTGATGTAGATGCATCGCTGCACCTAGACTATAGATCTGCAAGGGAAAAGAATAAATGAAACAAATCAGGCACTGGATCTGCAACGTGAGCCTGTGCTAGTGTCTGTTCGCTTGTATGGTAATGAAAGTACATGTGTATAGACGTGGGGGATGTAGAAATGTAGAAATTGGGATTTAATTCCGCTTGATAGTGACGCATGATCACTGGCATAACCCCAGAAGGTTCCAGGTTCCAGTTCCAACTGCAAAAAAACAAGACCCGTCTGGGTAGTTCGGTTGGTAGAGCCAATTAAACCCGAAGGGGCCGCTGGCGTAGCCGGTTCCGCCGCCACATCCACATCCACATCCACATCTTAGCCACTTTTGCCCTCTCCTACAAACCCATACTGCAATAGTGTGGCCCAATCTCTCCCCAAGCCATCTGCAACCATCCGAGTTACTGAAGCCACCCGCGAATCCCACTAAACTTCTCGCTATTCCACCGAGAGTCGCACGGAATCCTGCCAGCAAACATGCCATCCCTGTGGCTGCACTCTACACCAAAGAATAACGAGCCTGGGCCCAACCGTACCGCGATTTCTTGGTGCCTCTATCTTTCCCTTTCCCTTTTCCTTTCTCTTTCTCGACCTTTTCTTACATCCACATGGCTTGGCCCACGGCAGGGTAGTACTCCAGCGTTTCCGCCTACACCCACCGTGACTTGCCTAGAATTGCATGGACCCACAGCTCCCACCCCTAACACAAATAAATTGGCATTGTAGTCTCTTTTTTTTCTTCACTTTAAGTCCAATACTCAGCCAGGTCAGTGTAAGAAAAAGTCTCTCTCTCTCTCTGTTTCTCTCTCTCTAAGTGTAGGATCTACCCCTCCCCCGTAACAAGCTGAGGGTCACACTCCCCTCCTAGACAGCCCCCTTTTTCTCCTCATAATAGAGTGGAGTAATTTTCAGACTTTTCGCGGAATGACAAACAGACTCAGATAACCACAATAGGGTTGGCGGCGTGTGGTGGCCCAAATATCCCATCTCTACTGACACTGTCACTGACACACTCTGTGCGACGGTATACAGCCCTATATAAAGACACCATTCCCCTCCGTATAAAAGGGCATCTGATTCCGGTTATGAAAGCATAATTTTGGTCAATTTAGTACTACTTGATAAATCTTAGTTCAGCCCCAATAAAGACAGACCTTGCAAACACCTTCGCTTCTGGTTCCGTCATGACTAACTCTAACCACTTGCACCTGTTTAACCCAGTCTCGGTACCGCAATACAACCCGCACTCTCCACGGACGACGACAGCGACGACGACGACGAGTCACCAACTTCATAACCCCCAGAACCACCACCACCACCAATTGTCGCCTCGTAACAGCCAGGCTGAGTTGCGTTATAAACCGTCCAATAGCATATCAACTAATTACACCACCAATATTCAAAGGTCCCCCAGCATCAGTAGCAGAAGTAGCTTCAGTGGATCCACACCAATAATGGCCGCAAAAAGGAACTCACTTTCTGATAGTCCCGCCATGTCTACTCCTTCAGCAAATTCGCCCCTGTTCAACAACGAGCAAATCATAGACCTCATGGAAAGAGAACAAGATGCAATTGTGCTCAAGTTGATGAAAGAAATCGATGCGTTGAAGAACGAGAACAAGAATCTCAAACAAGGAAATGCTGGAGTGGCTGCTTCGCCAGGAATCGTGCGGAGATCCCTGTCACTTTCCAACCGCCGTAACTCCATTTCATCCATCTCGTCCATAACGTCTCAACCACAACAAAGTCCCAATCCTCCCAACTCTGCCAATACCAACAAGAGGAACAGCGCTTTGTTTGCTAACTACTCTGTGGCGCCTACAAACACTGATGAAATGTACAAAAAGTTCAAGTCTGCCCTGATTGACGGACAAGAGAGAGAACACAGTCCCAATGCCAGAGCCGTGGCACGTAGCAGAAACGGTTCCGTTGCTTATGACCAATTGTGTGAAGAGAACAAGCAATTGAAGATGGAATTGGTTAAGCTTAGGCTGGAAATCGAGAGTATCAAGAGAAGGTGAAGCGAGACAGTTCAATCGTATTTAATAAGTCAAAAAAGACCCAAAAAAAAAATACATCAAATCAAAACCAATAAAAAAGAAAAAAAAATCAAAGGATCCAGCAAGTACTGACTGCAAGCTGAAACCATTGACTGGTATCTGGTATAGAGAGCACAGCTAGTCATTGTTAAGTATAGAATATTAAAGGAAAACCATAGGTAAGGTTGGTAGGGGTATAGTAATAAATGCGGTACGGGTAAAATTGAAACTGTAGTTGAAACAGCGAGAATTGACTCTAGTCCACCATCGAAAGCACGATATCTCCGTAAATTCGTCTAACAAGGTTGGTGTTTCCAAAGAATGACGCAAAATCAAACCCTCCAGTTTCATATTTGAGTCACTTTCACCCTGGAATGTCCATACAATGGAGCCGTTATCAGGGAGGTGCACGTCTGCTGAACAATTGGTGGAGTTTCATTGGCAGACTATTTTATAGAGGGTGATTTTTTCACCAACTGAGCTGTACATATTTACAGTAAAAGGTTGGGCCATTGCTAAGAATAAGCACCGGTATATTCAGTATAGGGAGGGTGGTTGTTGGGAGGCTCAACTACCAACAAACGTCAACCATAATGAGCCAATAGTTTGCTGACAGAGGCTGGTGAAAAATGCCAAAATCCAGAACATTTCTTATCGTTGGAAGTTTGGGTCTTTGGTGGCACATCGGAGGGTCATGTCAACGACTTGGACATGTCTTGGGAATGGAGTTGTTGTTGAATCTTCGTCAAGATAAGATCTCGCCCCATACTTTGTTTCGCGACATACACAGGACCCACACAATATGACACACACCAGCCCCAAAGCAGCACCAAATAGGAAAATAACATTTCGAGGTGAGATTTCATACCATGTGGGACCCCCGAATAATGTGTGCAAATTGTAGCAGGGCATCTAATGTCTGTGCCACCAAGAAATGGCCTATTGTGCCAGTTTTTTGCGACATAAAGAGTATGCAACACATCTCGTTTGCGACACATCAAAAACTATCTACAATTTGGTTGCGACTTTTTGCACCCAACCACAAACACCACCTCCTCCTCCATGAACCCATTCTCCGCCATAGCCATACTTGCGTTAGCCTGTGGCCAGGTAGCCTCCGGATTCACTCTCCCGGGAACCGAAAAGCAAGCATCGACTCTCTTCAAACTCCCGTTCTCCAAATCCAACACTCCGCCGCTTCCCTTCCCCAAATGGCTTAGCGATTTCACAGGCCTTAACAGCTGGCCTCTGTTTGACCCTCCCTACATCCCATTGGACTTTATCAGCTTCGACAGAGTTCCAACGACCCCAAGGCATGTCCAAGGTCAGTGTGCCGCCCTCACTCCGGACCTGTGCTCTTTTGACTGCTTCAACTGTGTTTCGTTTGACGATATCTATACTTGTCCCCGTTTGTCCCAGACCTTTGACGATGGCCCTTCGGTACACACCCCACCCCTTCTTGCCAACTTAAACCAGCCCTCTACTTTCTTTACCTTGGGGGTTAACGTGGTTCACCACCCTGACATCTACAGAGATGCTGTGGCCAAGGGTCATATCATGGGATCGCATACCTGGTCTCATAAATTCTTACCCTCGTTAAGTAACGAGGAAATAGTGGCTCAGATCCAATGGTCAATATGGGCCATGAACGCTACTTCGGGTCATTTACCCAAGTGGTTCCGCCCACCCTACGGAGGCACAGATAATCGAGTACGTGCCATCGTCCGGCAATTCGGTATGCAAAACGTGTTATGGGACTTTGACACTCTGGACTGGAAAATGTTGGGACAAAACTGGGACGGATCCTCTGCCGTTGCTGCAAGAACCGAATCCGATATCTACAGTGATTTGGCCCGCTTCAAACAGTCACATGGCGGACGGGGATTGATTTTAGAGCACGATGTGACCCCAAGAACCGTTTCTGTGGCTATTCATATTGCCAAGGACTTACCAGCCCAGATGACAGTTCCACAGTGTGTGGGCGGAATAGACTATATCAAAAAATTCAGCCATTGATTAATGGTGCATTGGCATAGAAGCAAAATAGTCCAACAATGTCTAAACATCTAATTTAACAATAAGTGACGAGTCTAACAATGGGTGTTGAACAAGGTGAACGATGTGTGTGAAAAAACTTACCTCAACTGAACATGACAAATACGTCATTTCCCCATAATAGTATTCACACACTCTCCGAATTCTCTCAGTACACTGATACACTGGTACACCAATACACCAACCAAACTGCCAAGGTTTCGTGGTCCATGTACCTCACACAATCGATCTAAGAAAATTATTAAACCTCTTGTCTGGATTGTTTGTTAGTTGATCTACAACCTACCAATTTTGCCCTTCCATATATTGTCCTTTTCCTAGATAAATTTTTAATGACTAGAATTAACCTGGCTAAGCAACTCTCCTCTCATCCCTTTCCGTATATACGTAAACTAAATAAACTACGGTGATGATTGAAAAATTCGCGGGTTTAAGTGTATCGCTGTTCGTATCTGTGGTATATTCATTCATAACAACTTACTCTTTTTTTTTTCATTTGGCTAATTCCACCCCACCCCCATAACACTCATCTAAATTAATATACTTAGCGCAAATCCTTTGTAATAGTTCCTTGCTATTTTCTTTTTTTATCTGTCTGACTTCTCACCCTTTCACTATTAATAAATCGCGTTCTCCATCATATATCAAATTATAGATAAGGGGGTTATGAGGATGGGCAAAATTATTATCTCAAATGTGAGGTACCACACATCAAAAAACACCACTTTTTTTCATGTTTTGTATTGGTAAGTGGGGTGCAATCCCTAATTGGATCACCAAACAAATCTAGACCAGGTGTGAAACTTAATTGACGATATTTTCACTAGTTATTATTTTCAGAAGAGTAGAATCAGAGTCAAATAGAATCTATAATTCTCACAACAGTGCTACACTAGACTACTGGCCCCGTAAAACAAAATTATCACGTTTGATTAGGTATAGGTATATATAGTCCTAACGATTGAATATACTGCAAAAAGCCCCAGGCAGTAAGGTTAAAGGTAAGAGGGGCGGAAGGGGGAATCAATGGAATCAAAGGAATCAATGGGATAAGATCCACTGAAAATATTAGCCACAACCAAGGGGGGTTATGGTTTGCGAGGGGCGCATCTATACAGGCATTTATGGGAATACCACACCTGGTGGTTTAGCCCACACCTGGAACTGGTGAAAAATAAATACCAAAAGAAAAAAAATAGATTTCAGTAGACCAGTTCACGTTGTTGTTGTTGCTGTTTTTTTTATTGTCGACGCTGCTATCGGATGAGAAAATTAACTAAGCAGAAGCAGAAATGGTAGAAGAACCATTTACAACTTCGTTAGCCTTCTTTTCAGCAGCAGCAACGCTTGGTTGAATGGTTTGCTTGGCATCAGAAATCAAAGCATCAGCTCTGCTCTTAGTGCTCTTCTTAACTTCTTCAACGTATTCTTGGGTTTGAGCACGTAATGGCTTGATGTGGGATTCATTTAAGGAGTTAAGGGTCTTGGTAGCAGTGTTGTAAGAAGCAGTCAAGTTGTTGTAGATAGATGGATCACCGGCACTCTTAACTTCTTCGTTGTAAGTAGAAACAATCTTGTTGGAAATAGCAGAAGATTGGTCAGTAACCTTAGATCTAACACGGTTGACAGCTTCCTTAAGAATAGCAACCAAACGGTGAGCTTCAGAAATACCTTCATCAAACTTATGTTCAGCAACTGGCATGTACTTGTTGACAACTTGATCATATAAGTAATCATTGGCAGGCTTCAAGTATTGCTTGTTGGCCTTGTCAGCTAAAGTGGTTGGGTAACCAATGGCAACTTCATCAACGTAGTGAGATAAGACAACCTTATCAACAACTTCATCAGCCTTGTCGAGCGGCTTGTAAATGAAAGAATTAGCAGAGATAACATTCTTGTTAACCAAGTTCCAGGATGGAACGAAAACTTGAGAGTACACGTAGTGAATGATACTGAAAGACAAGACAAACTTGACAAAACTGTTCACATAAGTGTATGACAAAATGTGGTCAATAGACTTGGAATGGAAAGTGGTGAGCTTATCAACGACTTGAGACATTGTATGATTAATATACTGGGGTTTATTTGCAAGAATAAAATGACCAAGATGCTTTGGATGGAATAAAATAAATAAATAAATAAGGTAGTAATAAAAACCTTAATTGATAATCTATTAAGAATAACTTTTTATTTAAACTTATAGCAAGGAATTAATGTCTTATTTATATTGATTACTGGTTATCAAAGGGGATGAGTTAGCAGCCATCCTGAACCCTTACAGCAAGAACACAAACGCGGCAGATAATTGGCATGTGAAAATTGCGAAAATGTGGTAGTCCGGTAGGCAAGTCCGAACAGGCATGCACAAACCTTACTTTAAACTAACCACACACAGCACACACAGTGGTGGTGAATGCATGCAAGAATGCGAGAATGCGGAAATTGACAAACTAGCATTCACCACTATAGTTGCCAACCCCCCGTTAGCAATAGTTTTTAGAGGCTATGTGTACCTCCATGCACTGGTATGTGTGACTGTGAGTGATCATGTATGAACTAAACAACGCATATAGAGACTGATCGTGACAAAAAGCGATCCGTTAGCAAATAGCCCGTTACTTACCACTAGCACAGTCAGACTCCCATACCCACCCATATACCGCGGCCTGTTTGTAGTACGTTTTTGTTGTCATGGTCTCATGTTTCCTCACAGTTTCGGTTACCTGGAACCGGCCTTTTTCGGACTCACCACTTGGAGGGGTCCAAGTGGGGGACGATTTTGCAATAATTCGAGAAATTTTTCACCTCTGAAATCTTCACATGGAGATGCTTTTTTTTTTCATCTGGTCCACTGGTTTTCTTGACATCTATTGTTGATACTGAACATCCCGAGGCGGCATTGCATAACCCTATGGACTACAGACCCGTACCGGGTACGTTCTACTGACACCACCACCAGATCTACCACCACCCTGCTAGAACTACGCCCTATGTGGCACCACGGTGTAGCCTACTATGTACTAGTATATCCATCTTCAGAGTACCAAGTACCAAGTACCAAGTACCACGTAGCGCGGGTTCAGCCAGGCAATCAGCCCACCGCCCGACTCAGAGTCATATCCTTGATTTTCGCATGTAAGTCTCTATCATGCTCCCGGTATGCTCCTTGCTCCCGACACCTCTGGATGTGCGGATATGGATATGTACCTACTCGTAGATCTACCGCTATGCTTTCTCAGCCCTTTCATTATATGTACTTTTCTAACTCACATGCAATTGGATCTCATCGTAGACCGCTTATCGTGACATGTACTTCCGTGCCCACCGAACACCGATTCACGGAGAGACGCAAATCACATCACCGACCAAACTCCAAACTTCAAACTCTAAACTACCTTTTCCTGCAAATTCGTTTGCTTGTGATCCTGTGTCAACCTGGTGATGGGTTCCAGCTTTGTTCTTTTTTTTTTTTTTCTTGATTCATCGTTTCTACCACCTTCATTACCATCTATTTTTTCCTTTAAAATCATTACTTTAGCAAAATTGATATGTCTTACAACCATCTTAGCAAAATCAACATCAAGTGCTGAACAAGTTTCGTTGTAGTGTCTGATATACTCTATAAACGTATCTAGATCGCCATTACTATCCAGATACTTCAAGAACAATTGATGAACCGTACGTAGATTTCCTCGGATAGGATCGTCCATTAACCGAGTATTGGACTGTAACACAAACTCATTGAGCTTGTACAAGCTATAGAGGTCAAACATCTGGTGAATTAATGGAGGAAATGTGGCTCCTTTATAGTAGAAATTGCTGCAAAACTGTTACGAAGATAGGCGATACACGACCCCACACTTTAACGTAAAAAAGACCAGTAACACAATCATCAGATGCAGTAAGGATTACGAAAATATGACCAGTGATATCAATGGCGTTATTTTCTACAGTATGGTCAAGCCCCCGAGAACCAAAGGGGTTTGGAAATTTAATAATAGAATGAAAATCATGATTTAGATGATACAAAAACAATATCTAGACTTTTTTATAGCCATATGCCACCTAATTAAGGTAGCTCTACATAATGAATATTCAAGAAAATGAATAGGTTCATTGAAAAGCAAAAACACAAATGATGTATTTTTTTAAGCCTATCGTCCTTAGAAACCAAAAGGATTGTCAGGAGTAGCAGCCAGAAGATTGGCCCTTCTGTTACCAGTAGGAGTAGGCTGTAAGGAAGTAGGAGCATTTCCAAATCCCGCACCAGTTGGTTGAGACTGTAATGGTTGGAAACTGTCTTGTCCGAAAGAAGTGGTTGGAAGTGGTGGTTGTGGTTGGAAAGAGTTTTGCGAAATGCTGGTATTTTGGAACATACTGTTCAATTGGTTCATATTATTTTGAGGTTGACCAAATGGTTGACCATAAAACTGCTGTTGTGGTTGCCCAAATGATTGTTGAGGTTGTTGCTGTTGTTGATTGAAATTTTGGAAATTATTGGTTGGCTGTTGTTGCTGGTTGAAATTTTGGAAATTGTTGATTGGCTGTTGTTGCTGGTTGAAATTTTGGAAAGTTGGTTGTTGATTGAAAGTTGGTTGTTGGAATCCTCCAGTTGGTTGTTGACTGAAAGAAGTGTTTGGGAATCCTCCAGTTTGTTGACCAAATGTATTTGATAATCCACCAGTAGATTGACCGAATGATGTGTTTGGTAACCCACCAGTAACTTGTTGACTGAAAGATGTTGGTGGTTGGTTAATGAATCCTCCAGTGATTTGTTGTCCGAAACTAGATTGTGGAACAAATCCTCCAGTTCTTTGTGTTGGTACCAAAGGTCCAGTTTGTTGTAAAGACATTGGTTGACCATTGAATGAAGTTGACTGTAAGCCTCCAGTGATTTGTGAAGGCACGGGTCCAACTGGTTGACCAAAAGAAGTTTGAGGCATGGTAACACCTCCAGTATGCAAAGATGGTTGGAATGGAGCCTGTCCAAAAGTAGTTGGAGGGAAGGCTCCTCCAGTTTGTTGTCCACCAGTTTTTTGAGCATTGAAAGTACTAGTACCGGTTTGCAATGGTACAATATTGTAAGTAAATTGTGGTTGAATACCAGTATTTTGAATTGGAACAAACCCAGTCGGTTGTGCCATGATTGGAATAAATCCGGTTGGTTGAACAGGAATTAAACCACCAGTTTGGACTGGAATTAAACCGCCAGTTTGAACAGGAATCAATCCACCAGTGTTTGCAGCAGTTAATCCAGTACGTTGAAGAGGAATAGTTTGAGTATTAGAACCTGATTTTTGAATCCCAAACTTTTCACCTGGTTGAATCAAAGATCCAGTACCAGTCTTGACCGGAGTCAAGGTTGGAGCAGATGGAGTATGATCCTTTGGCAATGAAGGCATTGGCTTGTTAGTATTAATAGCATTAGTTGCGCTAGTAGTATTGGATTCCAATGGTTTGATATTAACCAAATCTTGTAAGGCACCAGTATATTGTGGAGTTTGAGGTTGTGATTGTGTTTTGGTAAGATCCTCATTAGATCTAGCAGCCGGTTTGACTGCCCAGGCATCATCTTCAAAGTTACCAGTTGGAGAGGTTGGTCCAGTGGATGGTAATTTTTGAGGAGTAGATGAAGGTAAAGCATCTGCATTAACCTTGAAGACTTCAGAGGAAGAGTTGTTATTCTTCAAAGCACCTGTTGGTTCAGTAAATAAACCACCTGTTGGTGCAATTTGTTCAGGAGTTTTCTTTCTATCAAACTTAGTATCCAAGAATTTCATAACTCTTAAAATATCACCTTCTCTTAAACCTAAAGTACGTAACAATGAAGGAGTGATATCTTCTAAAATATTTTCATCCATTTGTTCCCTACTGAAATTCAAAGAATATCTTTGACAGTTACCAATATCAATACCACATTGAAGGAAGAATTCAAACCAATCATAGTCTGGTTCTTTGCTAGATAATTGAGTAGTCGTCTTTGGTCTAGTTGGTTGTGGTGGTGGAATGTCACTGATAGCAGCAGTGGCAGACTTCTTGTTGACACCACTAGATTTGGTCTTGCTTCTTTTATTACTTTGATCAGCAACTTCTTTCTTGTAAGTTTCCAAAGATGTACCAGTAACTTTTTCAACATAATCAAGATCTTCTAATGATAATTTGGTTGCTCCAACCGCGATCTTGACACCATTGGTTTTATGTAAATGAATCTTGCCTTCAACACATCCCAAAAATTCAGCTTCAACCTTAAAGGAACCAGAACTATCAATCCAGGTTCTAACTCTATGAAAATTTGGCATTGAGCGATCATGTTCATCGTTCTTGTGATCAGTCTTATCTCTCTTTGCTCTATCCTTTTCTCTTATTTTATCACGTTCATCTCTATTACGACGACGAAGGTGTTTATCATTACGATCATTGCGACCCTTTGAAGAATCGACAACACGACCTCTAGATGATTTGGTTCTATTAGGAGTATCAGTTAACTTTTCTAAATTGGAAGTACCAATAATTTCGATATAAGAAGAAGGAATAACACCTTGCTTACCAGTTTCAACATTTTCACACATCCACCAATCTTTGGATTTAGTTTCATTGATAATGTAAACTTCGTCACCTTCTTTAGCTTTTAATTCGTCTTCACTTTGAGCAATAAAGTCGTATTGAAGTCTACCTATCTTTCTATTATTAGCACCAGTAGTGGCCTGAGAAGCTTTAGCGACTTCTTTCAAGGCAGTTGCTGATTCGGCACCTTTCAATTCGCCAAGAATTGACATAATGGCTTCAGCAACATCCTTGGATCCAGTATGCAATTCAATTGAACTACTTGGGTTTTGTAGTTCCAAGAACAAATGCTTCTTTTCATTATTGAAACTTAATAAATCTCTCACTCTCCATTCATTATCTAATGAAGAAGCAGATTTAAGCTTTAATTTCTTAGGATTGGTGGTGTTCGGTTTCATCATGATAAGACCTTGACCAATGGAAAAAATAACAGGTCTCTTTTTGCGTCCTTCAACTTCATTGATATACCAAGTGAAGAACTCACCATCAAAGGTATGGTCCTTGGAAGATCCACCAACTTCTTCAAGTTCCTCTGCCGCTGGAGATGAGAATGATTGAGTTCTAGCCGGTTTTTGTGGGGATGGTTCTGTTGAAGGTCTGGTAGGCATTGGTGGCGCATCATCTTCTGGCTCACTATCAACTGCAACTTCTCTTTCTGGTTGGGAATAGTTGGAAGCAGCTGGAATGGTTTCTTTAGGCTTTTCGACCTGACTAGGATGGAGTGGAGGTGGGGCAATATTTCTGACATCTTGAGGTTGGGGATTGAATGAACCATTTTGTTGCTGATTGGAGTCAACTTCTATATAGTTAGCTGGAACAAAACCAAATTGAGTATTAGTTTGGACGTCCCCCACTAATAACCAGTCAGGGTCATTCAAGTCAAACACATTGAATCTTTCACCTTCATTGAATGATAATTCTTCTTCGGTTTGCTTGGTGTAGTCATATAATGCAGTCGCAGTTTTCACAACCGGTGCCTAAATGTTAGTATTGAAAATTTTGACTATTTTGATGAAAATCTCGACTGATTCGAATTTATCACCTGTAATCTCTAGGATTCTATATCATCAATATTACGATCCTTGGCTTAGCCCCAATTTTGTATCTGATAAGGTCACAGGATCATATGGTCACGAATTATCATGGAGAATTGCATAAGTACATACCTCTTCGATGTAATTTGATGGGACAAGACCGGTTGGTTCATCAACTTCTTCATTACCAACAGGCAATACTCTCTTCTTTACTTTCCACCAATCATCAATATCTGACTTTTCTAGCAAATATAATATATCATCTGGAGCCAAAGTTAATTCTTCCTCGGCTTGCGGGGCATATTCATACAATGCCTTGTAGACACCGATATACACGGACAGCATTATAGCGAGGTCTTTATGGAATGATTAGCTAGTTGTTTCAGTGTGGCCGAATATTGATCAACGATCTATAAAGGAGGTGAGTGCGGAGGTAAATTGGTGGATGCACTAGCTGATTTTGCAGTTATCAATTCCTAAATCTTTTTGACATTTCGAACAAAGAAAAGGAAGATTTAGTATCAATTGATGAAGTTTCATCTATACTATCTGAATCATCTCCATTATCCTGTCGATAGTTCTCAATATCAGACTCTAATTCTTTTGGATCAAAAGTTTGTAGATCATAAGTCTTTCCAAGACAGTGCAAAAAGTATACCACTTGCATGTCGCAAGCATGATTGAATCTATACGAACTAGCCTTTTGAAAATCAGCAAACGTGTCTTTGAAACTTTGGAAATTTCTATCACTAGTTGCTTGGATAGATAATGTATTTAATGCAAATTTTGCTAAATTTAAATATTTTTGGTTATTATTCTTCCAAAAGTTTAAAATATGTGGACCCGACTCTTTCTCTAAGTAGCCAGCAGTTCTAGAATATTTCATTTCATTAGTTGCAGAGGTTTCATAATTATAACATTCTTTTGTTGTTTTGCCCGAGCAATCAAACATTTCCATAATCATATCATCAATGGTATCAATACTAGTATTAGCAGTTTTCTTGTTCAAATTAGCAACCATATTATTTATTTGACCAATATGTTCTTCTGAGAGATATCTTTTTGTAGATGGATGTAAATAACTAGCAAGGACTAAGTCTGATTTTCTAACAAAATTGTGGTGAATATTATTCAATCTTTCTAGTGCTGAATTTAAATACTCATCAATATCAATTGATTTTAAGACAATTTTTGATTTTATAAAATTATTGACATGTAAAATCAAGACTTTTATCCACTTTAGAACCATATGAATCACTGGATTGGAGTCTGGATCATTACAATGAATTAACACTTCGTAGAAAGTGAATGCAAATCTTTCGGAAAAAGATATTACAGCCCATTCATCATCAGTAATTAAATTTCCAGTTAATTCATTGATAGGAACTTTATAAAACAACAAGCATTTGATATATGTTAAAGTGCACGAAATCTGGCTAGGAAGCCAGGATTTTTGGAGACAGCGATAATAATCTTTGTCTTTATCTTCTGGTAGAAGTTCCAATTTTGTCAAATCAAACCCATTCAACTTTCCACAAATATCCTTCAAAAAGAAATGTAGTATATAAGGTATGGTATGTCTCTTATTGTTTATATTAGCTAAGGTAGAGAAGTCAATTGGCCGCATTCCAAGCTCTAGATTCATTTCTTGAAAGAAATGGGCCACAATCTCATTTATCACTTCCGGAAGACATCGAATTATTTTAGAATCGACAGATTCTTTATTTGATATAAAAGCTAAAACTTGAGTGATCTTCTCGTCGAAAATACAATTTGTAGTAATGAAGTTTAATCGATTTCGTAAAATTGAATTTCCAACAAGAAAATTTGATAGTTCTGAGTATTTGAATAAACCTAAAGAGATTTCAGACAACTTGAAGTTCTCATTTAAATAATGGCAGTTAACGAACACATAAGGATGCACTTCATTAGCGGGAAGCCATTTGTGGCATGTAATGGATATTTTCATCCAAGGTCTTTGGTCGAAGTAGTTACGAAAGTACTCTTGATAGTCATTATACATGTCATTGGCCAAGTGGAACAAGATATCAGAATCGGGAACGAACTCGGTATCATAACTTTTGAGAAAATCTTTAAAGTAAGGTTTGTCTATTCTATCAAATGGTATCAAGTTTTCAATTGCTAGCAAAAGTATCTTTCTGGAGAATGCTTCAGCGGTTACCTTTGAGTTATTAGGACGCCGTTTTGGCTTGAGAATATCGGACTTCTTTGATGACATGATACCTGAAACCACACAAGAGACGTGTGTATGAAAGTGGTAAAAGCTTTGATCAATTGTTTTTAGTTGTTTTTTTTCTCACCTTGTTTGGTATTTGCTAGAGCTTTTGCTTTTAAACAAGGATTATATTGGGTTGGGTGTTTTAGTTGGCTGCAAAAGATATGGGGATCATCTAAAAAATGAGTGAGATTAGAGAACCATACCAAAAACAACCAACACAGAAACAATGAGATTACAAGTGTATTGTGTATTGGGGGTAATTATAAGGACTATAACACTTGGCTGTTTTGAATATTTATCGTAAACGTCATATTAAATTAAAATAGTAAACTAATACTAATTACATACAAACTCCCCTTTGGATGCTTATAAACCACTTAATCGAAATATCTTCACTCATCAACAAAGTTGACCTTTCGAATTCTGACCATAACAGACTTATACAGTGACCATGTTGGTTGGAATTTCTCCATTCAATACACCCTTGATGTTTTGGTAACAGGTTTCATAAGTACAGTCAAGCAAGTCTTTTGTGGATGAACCAACATGAGGAGTCAATACCACGTCTTCTCTTCCAATTAAATCAGGGTGAACTCTTGGTTCTTCTTCAAAAACATCCAAACCAGCAAACAAAACCTTACCTGATTTTAAACCTTTAACAAGAGCAACTTCATCGATAACGAGACCTCTCCCCACGTTAATGACTCTGATTGGTTTCTTCATGTTTATTATCAATTCATGATTGATTAAATGCTTGGTTTGGGCATTACCAGGACAAGCAACAATAATCAAATCTGCAAAGTCGGTGGTATCCATTAAAGTTGGGTGGAAAGTGGCTTCATAACCAAGTTCTTGTTCTTCTTGCAAACTCATTCTTGATCTCTTAACATAATGAATTTTCATACCGATAGAAGATAATCTTTGGCCAACTAACTTACCAATACCACCAAAACCAATAATAACCGCATTATGTCCTCTTGGAAGTCTGCTTTCACGTCCACATACTTTTGCAACAGCACTGTTATTTTTCTTGGGCACAAGGATGGCTTTACCGGTTTCTTGATCAAACTTACCATCGTTTAAACCTTCTCTTACATCACATACTTTAACACCTTGAAAGTTGGTATGGTTATCAAAGATTTTGAAATTACGGAAGGCCAGCAATGTGTTGTATAATACCAAATCAGCAACACCTTCAAATGCAACAGGAGTAGAACCATTGGTTAAAATGATTCCTCTCTTCTTTAAACCGGACAAATCATATTCATCATAACCTATTTGTGGAATGGCAATAATCTTTAAACTGGCTGGTGAGTTTTCCAACACGTCTTTATTAAAACCACCTATAGACATAAACATACCGAAATGACTGTATATGGCTTCAATGTGCTTTAAACTGGTTTGGAAGTCTCTTATCAATTGTTCTCTGGTGGTTAAAGTATATTGGATACAGTCATACTTGGCTGCGAATTGTTGGTATGCTTGGGAAGTTTCATCCACAACCCCAATAATCAATACTTGTTGCTTAGTCATGATAAAAGTTAAAAAATGTTGATGAACTATAGATTATAATAGTATTCTAATACTTGTGTTGAAACGGTTTTGTTCTAGGCATTTGGGGAACCTATATATATATATATATATAATAGGTGATGGACTTGTCTCGCTAAGGGTGTTTGCGGCTTGAAAATGGAGTTCCCACGATAACCGTTGATTACCGGTGCGGCTCGAAAATTTCAACTATCATAAACCACACCAAATAGGTAACCTCCCGTCAATTACCAGTGATTACCGCTCCATCAAAAAGCCTCAAGGAGCAAGAAAAACTTTACCGACCGTGTTATGTGTTAAGGAACCACGGCAATATCAGATCCATCCCGTAAACCTTATGCGGGATAACTTTTTTTTTTCTTATTCTAGTTTCATTTTGAGCCACACCAACCTGAACTATACTGGTGCTATTTAGTGCCATAGAGTGCCATTTAGTGCCAGTGCCTTTTGATGCCTTGTGGTTTTAGGACCATCAATTATCATCAAATTGCACGACACGTTAAACATAAAAAACTTCACTAGATAAGAAAAAATTAAGGAAGTATTTGCACCATTATAATTGCACTATAGATAAGTTTTTTTTTTTTTTTTTTTTTTTTTTTGGGATCAGAAATAGGGAACGGAGTGGTTTGATCATTTACTTCACCATTTGGGTGATTTACGTGGACTTGTGCTCTGGAAAGACGATCTGTTGCTAACACCAGTACTAGAGTGGTGCTACCCATTATCATATTTATCTATCTTATCATGGTTCAGATGCAGATGCAGATCCAGACACTAGTATCTAGTGTATACAGGAAGAGTAAAACAAATACCCAAATACCCAAATACCCAAATACCCATATAGTCACCAAAGACGTGTAACAGGAAAAGGAAAAACGTCTTAAAATACGTGTGTCTAGTTATAATACTGGTGCTACTAGTCTTTGGACTATTTGGTATTTGCTAGCTGTTCAAATTGGGTGTCCTTGACATATTCAATTGACTATAACTTATATTTAGTATATCATAATGATTAGCACCCATACCAGGATGCCACAGAACAGAAATCAAGTAATACTCTAAGGATTGGAACTAGCGGGTACAAAATAATGACACCTTGTTTAGAAATACCGATCATCTTCTAAAGGGGGGAAATTGGGGGTAAATAAGTTAGATTCTCCTAAGTTTGACTTGTCTTAAATATTCTCACTTTCTTGTGATTTACCTAAGATCTATAATTGAATAGGAAAGGTAAGGGTAAACTTCCTGATTAGCGATAATAACCTTGGGTGTCATTTTTGGTTTAGATCCATATACACAAGGCCACCATCCCAACGGAGCCAACAGTCAAGAGTTGAAGGTCACGGATGAAGATTTCTTTGGCTGACACCTAGGTCTTTGCGATCTTCAAGTAGATATCTTTCTTTTGTTCAATCATTAAGACAATGCTGAATTAATTTAGTAATGCTAATTCAGTATCGTATCTTTTTATAAAGTATATACTGAAAATACCACACTTTTCACGGTGGTTAATTTTCCAATCGAAACACAGGATATTCATAGATTAACCTGACTACATTAGTTTTTTTTTTTTTTAATTTTTAATAGGTTTGTTAATTTTATTTGAACTACGTTGAATTAATAACAACTCACAAACATAGTTTGCTCGTTAGTTGAATTTCTCTTTTCCGGTCTTAATTATTTATTCATCTTATTCGAATTGATATGCAAAATCAGCTCAGTGGTGATTGTGACCTGGTTCACCCAAGTACTTGGCGGTAAGAGAAGTACCACATTGCCAGCATCTAGCCAACTTGTTTTCTTCAACCTTCATCCAGTATGGCTTGTGTTCTTCACCGTCCTTACCCTTACAACCAACGTAACGGTAACCCATGTAAGTTGGAACCAAGTATGGGTCTTGTGGAGTACCAGAACCTTCGGTGATTGGGTCTTCTAAGTCGAAAACATCGACACCTTCTCTCTTACCCAAGATTTCGAATCTTTCTAAACCAGTGGCTTGGTCTAAATCGGTAGGTATGGTACCTGGTTGAGCACCTGGACCAATCAAAGAACCATCTGGACCAGTGACTTCATTTAAAGTGCTGGCAGTCTTGACGTTGACTGGAGCTGGCTTGGCAGCGAAGGCTCTGGTGGAGGATGACAAAAATCTATTGGATTGTCTTGCAATACGCAATGTACGGGAAAGCATGTCTAGAATGATGTTAGTATAATTCCAAATAAAAGCTTCTTTAAAAAGAAAAAAAAATTAATTAAAGTTACTACAATTCATATGATACAAGGTATGCCACCCTTCTGACACTCACTTGGCCCCATCATTTCCAACTAATGATCATTCATCAAAAACATCAAAATTATCCAAGAAATAACCACCCACGGGCTTTGAAATATTGGAATTGGCCCATAAACATGAACTGGTAGGGCAAGAAATCGATCAATTGAGGGAACAAACGACATGGATGAAAGGTTCTTAAGTGATTATCACAGTCATGGGACTATTTGATGATGTATTTGAGGATTATTACTTCGAATTTGGTTCGTTTATTTTGGTGATGTGGTATTTCACGATGAGCGAAAGTGAAGATGTATTCAATAGGATTATCAATGAGTCAAGGGATGGATAAAACGATGAGGATAAAGGTCGTGAAGGGCCAGTAGGGTCCTGTAGTCATATGAGGTCACTATTGTTCAACATACTGGATATGATTATGAATAAATGCGATAAGACTATGCAATATCAATCTATTTATTCAGCGTTTATAAATTGGATTTTCATAAAATCAGCTAACAATTTTTGGCTCACTTAACTGGCATTTAATTGGCTGTAATCGAATGCGAAAAGTCACGCGCGTATCACGTTTATGAGTGTGCCGAAACGGGTGACTCGTGGTCATGTTATTTAGGTCACATGACGCCATACTAGGGTTCCAGCCCTCCGATGTCACGCGCCAAACCGCTTTCCCGTGCCGCGCACGCCAGCAGTATTATGCAGGAGGGTGTCCCAATGGGGTGGGACAATTCGCACTATGGCAGTCGCACTATGGGGGGGCCTCCTGCCTGGCTCGCATTCTCGAGGTTTGATTTATAAAAAGTTTTTCACAATCTTTTTAATAAGACTTTTCCTTTAGAACAGTACATTAAGTCAATATGCCAAAAAAGAGAGCTTCCAACGGTAGAAACAAGAAGGGTAGAGGTCACGTCAAGCCAGTCAGATGTTTGAACTGTGCCAGATGTGTTCCAAAGGATAAGGCCATCAAGAGAGTCACCATCAGAAACATGGTTGAAGCTGCTGCCGTCAGAGATTTATCTGAAGCTTCTGTCTACTCTGAATATGCTTTACCAAAGTTATACAACAAATTGCACTACTGTGTCTCCTGTGCTATTCACGCCAGAATCGTCAGAGTTAGATCCAGAACTGACAGAAGAGTTAGAGCTCCACCTCAAAGAAAGAGATTCTCTGCTGAAAGAAAGGTCTCTCCTCAAGATGCTGCTAAGAAGGCCAACTAAACTATGCTGTACATAAGATAGTTAGCAATAAATTGTATTTTACGATAATACAAATTGACTACCATATTTGCCAGTGATGTCCCACACCAAGAATATATTCATTATTGAAAGAAGGATGAAATCTTTTTTTTTATGACATTTAATTATAATGGACAGAACTGGACGGGGTATGGTTGTGTAGAATCATTGAAGGAGCGAAAACAATCATGGATAAAGTCCGCCGTAGAGTGAACTGGGCTGAAGAAGGTCTCGTGAAGTGTCAAGATTATCGAAATTCAACCTTGTGGTGAAGGAGGTGAAAATTTCAAGGTCAAAAAAAGTATGAGATCCACCGCAACCAATTTCTAGTAGCCAGCTAGTACAATACAAATGGATAGGGCATGGATTGGGGCTCGTTCCAGCCACAGACACAATCGCCATGTTGTCCCCTTTACCCTTGCGAGCGTATTCATCTTTCAACCATGTTTCGGTGGTGGTCTATGGACGTGTCGCTTCCCCCTAGACCCAATCTCCAAGTCTCGCCGTGTACAGTATTTTTACTGGCCCTACATACCGCAAAGCGAGCAATTGACCACTACCAGTTGTTCACAAGCCTCCTGACTCTCCCGATCCCTGACTCCTCACTCCTGGCTCTATTGTAGCGTTGTAGTGTCATGAGTTGCTGCAATGCTGTCTAAGCCGCAGTACCGCAATCTCACCAAACCTTTTGTTTGTGGTCGTCCCTTTGTTGGCTTGGTGGCCTGCTCACTCACTCTCCTTCTCCCTCCCTGACTCGCTCGCCGTAATTCGCCAGTGTCCACTATTGCTCCTCCCTCACGTGTCTGAGGATAGCGGATATCCAGACTTCAACACTTAGGGCCCCTACACGGGAACGATTGGCGCAGACTGCCACTACAACGTGCTCGAAATTTCCAGTTCATGCCTCGTAAACCCCCGTCTCGCCACCTCTCATTGGCCCCGTCCTCTTTCCCGTCTTTTCTTCTCCTGTTCATCGTCCCTTTCTGTGTCTCTTGTCTCTTGTCTCTCTGTCCCTGCCCCCCTCCACCTCGTCATTCTCCGTCGAAAAAATTAACCGGAGGGTCGTACATACCTAATTTTTTTTCCCTGAGAACACAGACAACTCTCACCCATTTAAAACTCAATCTCAGCAATACCATCAACCTTTATACTTCATTTGATCAATTACAATTATAGGCCCTTTCTAGTCTACAATCCTAATTGACCTTAGTTACCCCGTTCTCTAACCTTTACCAATTCCGTTCCATTTCCACTTGTTACCCCTCGTTTTCAATCGACTTTGAGATCGATTGATAGTAATACATCTTCAGTAGTGGGCAACAAAGAAGAAATAGCAAAAACAAGGAGACAACAACATCAACATCCACAGCCTCCCAGTTCTTCCGATCCCTCTTTCTTCTTAAAAAAAAAAAATAAGAAAAGAGAAGTTCTGCTAAGTTCTGTTCTGATTAACTTAACGTCTCTATAAAAAAAAAAGGGTCATAAATCATGTCAGAGGAAACTTGGAAGTTCTCACAATGCTTTGGTGACAAAGGTGATATTGAAAACATCACCGAAGCTGATATCATATCTACTGTTGAATTCGATCATACTGGTGATTTCTTAGCCACTGGTGATAAAGGTGGTAGAGTTGTATTATTCGAAAGAAACCAATCCAAGAAGAAACAAAGCTGTGAATATAAGTTTTTTACTGAATTCCAAAGTCATGATGCTGAATTTGATTATTTAAAATCATTAGAAATTGAAGAAAAAATTAATAAGATCAAATGGTTAAGAAGTTCAAATAATTCGTTATTTTTATTATCTACCAATGATAAAACCATTAAATTATGGAAGATTCAAGAAAGACAAATCAAATTGGTTAGTGAAAATAATTTATCTTCAGCATCAACTGTCTCATCAACTAATCCAACATTATCATTATCCTCATTAAAACTTCCAAAATTACAATTACATGATAAATTGATATCTGCACAACCAAAGAAGATTTATTCAAATGCTCATGCTTATCATATCAATTCTATTTCCGTTAATTCTGATCAAGAAACTTATTTATCCTCTGATGATTTAAGAATTAATTTATGGAACTTGGGAATTTCTGATCAATCATTTAATATTGTTGATATTAAACCAGTCAATATGGAAGAATTAACTGAAGTGATTACCTCTTCTGAATTCCATCCAAATCATTGTAATTTATTCATGTATTCATCTTCCAAAGGTACCATAAAGTTAAGTGATATGAGATCAAATTCTTTATGTGACAGTCATGCTAAAATTTTTGAAGAATATTTGGATCCAGCATCTCACAATTTCTTCACTGAAATTACTTCCTCGATTTCTGATATTAAATTTAGTCAAGATGGTAGATATATTGTTTCAAGAGATTATATGACAGTCAAAATATGGGATTTGGCTATGGAAACTAAACCAGTTAAAACCATTAATGTTCATGAACATTTAAGAGAAAGATTATGTGACACTTATGAAAATGATGCTATATTTGATAAATTTGAAGTTCAATTTAGTGGTGACAATAAATCGGTTATGACCGGATCATACAATAATAATTTCATGATTTATCCAAATGCTGTTGGTAATTCATCAAATTCTCAACCAACTAAATTACCTAACTTCAATTCAACTTCTTTCAAGAAGAAATCAGTTGATGATTCTGATGATGAGGAAGATAATGATGAACCTCCTTCAAATGAAACTTATCCGCAATCTCCAAACTCGAATGTTGATGATGATGATCAAGAAGAAATCATTTTACAAGCTGATAAGTCTGCTTTTAAATCCAAGAAGTCTGGTAATAATGGTACTGCTAGACGTAGAATGATGAGTGGTGTTGGTACTGCTGGTAATAATAGAGATTTTGATGATATTGATTTCAAGAAAAGTATTTTACATTTGTCATGGCATCCAAAGGAAAATTCGGTTGCAATTGCTGCTACCAATAACCTTTACATTTTCTCTACCTTATAATGAACCAACGAACTCAATAAACCTAACCAATATTATTATCCAATAAATTAAAGAAAGAAAAAATTGGAATTATAAAATCTCGAAAAACTGCGATGTCAATCTTTCCATGTTTTTTTTGATTTTTTTTTTTTTCTTTTTATCTTGATAGTATTTCATGTTGAAAAGATTTGGATGAATAATGTTCTTTGGACAACAATTGAACATATTGTTTTCACTTCCTATTGTAAGTCATGATGATTTAATTTATAATTAAACAAGCCAATCGTTAGAAATCTAGTGATTGAAGTGTAAGTTTGAATATATAACGCCTTTGTTAATTGAACTGTAGTAGTAAGAAGTGCTTAATTTATGGCTGTTTTGGTTCTTCAATATACAATATTACTGTTTTATTTTTGTGGGTGTATATACCCAAAATAAAGATTATTGAATTAACTGCTAATAAATAATCTATTATTAGTGGTTTTCCATTCTAAATCGTTCTATAATTTTTTAGTCTGTTCTAACATCTTTTGTTAATGAAATAGAATTCTCAAGTTATCACATTATTAATCTCTGAATAGCTTCATTAAAACAATTTCTAAGGGGGCATCAGTAGAGACCCTTCTTGTAGTAACTGTTCCATTTTCGTTTTTTTATTATTCTCATTGGCTGCCCTTGTTCTCGTTAGATCTTATCATTGTATACCTATTTATTCGTATCGTGCAATTACTTTATTGGTTCAAGCACCGACTCACGACAGCTCTAAACTCTATAAAACATGCTCATGTTTGTAAAGCAACCGTTGAATAACTATCTATGCATATCAATTACATCACATATACTGAAGGTGACGTAAATCCCATAAATATAAACCATAATCACTCTCTTTACACTTTACGTATTAGCATCGGGGTTTGGTTATTCACCTTACACAAGCCTTATCGTATTTCTTGTAACCACACCGTACCCCCATAAAGCGATACTCTCGACACTGCTACAAAGGTCAATTGAACTCACTCACTTTTCTAGTTGAATTTAGTTCCCTGTCTTTACCTTCGAACTCTACACTTTGATCACATTTTTCACGTAACTACCCAACCTTTGTTGGTAACTTTATTATTATGCTACTACTACTTAGTTTTCAATGTGTCTGTTGACATCGGAGTTCCAGAACAAAGTCTTGTCACCATCACCCCAGAAAAACTTACTTTGTCTCAAGTTTTGGTAGTCGTATTGAACTGGCCATTCTTCATCTGGAATGTGTCTCAAGTGTTCTCTGTGCTTAGCATGCTTCAATTCAACGTTCACAATAGGAATAGCAGTCAAGATAATGGCTGGTAAAGCAACAAAGTAAGTCAACTTCTTCCAGGTGTTGGTGATACCTTCAGAGTGGTGAACCTTGTTTTCATAGGCCTTCTTGAAAGCTTCACCGGCTTCCTTGTTGAATTTGGCGCTGGAGAAAGCTTGTTCATTAATGAACTTGGAAGTGTGGCCGTGGCCGTGGTTGAATCTTCTGAAAGTGATTTGTTGAGCTCTCTTGAACATTGTATGGATAGATAACTCTGATAGTGGTCGTAATGGATAAAAAATCAGTTCATAATAAATGCGAATTCTATTGGCTGAACCTGGCACGTGATCCGGTGGCCTGTTCCTCTCTCAATTAACCCAAAGAACATTGAGTGCGTTTCTTGTACCAGGCACAGATGTAACATAAGTAAATGAAATCAATGGAGTTAAACGTTATTTTTCTAACCATACAGAGCATTAAAGTTACTGCCGAGTCCGTAGATAATAATCAATTTAAACGCATTTTTTCTGATGCATGTACAGACATAGTTGATGATGACCATTTGAAAGATCTTGTAGATATGAGGATAAAAACATAGAGATTACAGAGAGAGCACTTTCCACAGAACTTAATCATATAGTATCTATAATATATAGTAACATAAAACAAAGTTGATCGTAAACTTATTACCGTTATAAATGAAAAACTTTTCTTCTATAGCTATGCTTGATTACAAAGAGACTCAAGATCACCACCAATAGGAGTATTTAATGCATGACTATAATTTTGAGTTTTATTACCTATAGGTTCAGCAATTAGTTCGGTTGATACTCCATAAATATTCATTTCATCTTGTGGTTACTCTAATATATTACCAGTAATGGTTGGGGTTTTTATAAAACTATAATTGGTAAAAAAATATCTTAAGAATGACATAAATTAGGGTGGTATTATTCCTATAAATATGTACCACATTTCCTCTATCTATTCTTATAGAATCACCCAAATTGATATACATCATAGTTTTAATCTACACTATATCTAATTGTATGTTTGTGCTCATTGGAAAGCTATATATATATATATATATATATATCATCATAATCATGAGGAATTAGCTAATGCTTCATCCAAAGTAGGTTTTTTGTTGTCATCATCGGTCATTTTGGCCAATATTTCTGACATTTTTTTATTGAAGTCAAACTTATCTCTATAAGCATGATAAGTGAAATAATCATGACGGATGACAAAAGGCTTGAATTTAAGCTCTTCATCAATATCAAAGAAAAATTCTTCAGCATTGCCAGTTTCTATTAATTTTACGATTTCATTTTCATGAAATTCGGTGGCATTATTGCTTAATAAATATTCAAATATAACCTCGTCTTGATCAAACAATAACTTTATAAATTCTTCATCAGAAAACATGACTGGTAATGGTTTACCAGTTTCATCCTTTCCAGAAGATAAATGATTTTCATTGATAAAACTGTTTAGATCTCTGATCTTCATCCATTGCCTTAATTGAGGAATGTATTCAAAGGCTTTAAAAGAATAAGATGATAATCCCTTATCACCATATTCGTTAATTAAAAGTTGTTCGAAACCAGTTGGAACATAGGTTAATTGACCTTCGACAATAGACATTTTAAGAGGACTTATTTCGTTTAAAAGTGCAAAGTGATTGTTTCTGCAATTATAAACTTGTAAATGGTTATTTCTTTGAAGATCATCAGCCGGTCCTCCCCTAACCAAATCCTTGGTTAAGTAATCATTGTATCTTAGTGGAGAAGGAGTTGAAGTTAATGCAAGACCAGTAATATCAATATAAAAACCAGTATCAAGATCAATGAATCTAGCATCAATATTGTTGTTACCATTACCACTGGTTCTATGACTAATAAAAGTACCAACATCCAAAAAGAATCTACCGTATCTGATTTCTTGAGTATTTGGATCATCACCAAAATCAACAATGATTGATTGATTGAAGCTTCTGGCCATTCTGTGCAATTCATCAACTGGCATTTGAACATCAATATCGTTGTCCCATGGGAATGCCATACCATTCCAATACCAGGATAAAAGAGATCCATGAGCAATCCAAGTTGCAAAATTGTTAGCATTGGAAAATCTTAACCAAGCACGAAGTAACCCAAATAATGCTGGAGGCTGAGAATCGGAATAGTTAATGATTCCACTGAAGAATCTCCAGTCATAATGACCACCTAATTCCCAAGAAGATTCCTTCTGTAAGATTTTAGCTTCAGAGAAGTACTTTGGAGGAGCAGAAGTGTCTAAAGACATCTTAAGAGAGTTAAGGTATCTTTCTTCGTTGACAGATAATGGTTCTTTCTTAGCTTCAAGCTCATTGATAAAATGTTCAGTTTTATCAAGGAATTGTTCACGGTGTAAGTGTTTTTCATAAGTTACATTGGCAGGTTCCAAGAGCAATTGGCTTTGGATATCCAAGTTGGCAGAGAGTCTATTTAATTCTTCCTTTGGACTCAAATAGACACCGTTAGACACTTGTAATTCTGCTTTATGTTGTTCACGATATTCATAAATGAAATCATTCAAAAGACGAGAGTCCTTCATTTTCTTCTTTCCAAAAGTAATATCTTGGTTAACGTTGAGACGTATATTTTTATCACCAGGTAACAATAAATTGATGGAGATTGGTTGAGGCATGAAATCATTCAAGTATGATTTCGCTTCGATTAATCTGGTGGCCTTTGCTGCTCTTCCTGGGTTACCAAAGATATGGAAACCAGTGGAATATTTTTGATTTCTGATCATTTCAAGATTTTCTCTGTACGGAGACTTATCATCATTAAGCTCCACGAGAATCTTATCGATATCAGAATCGTCAACACAGAAAGCAGATGGATGGATGTATTCAAGTCTGGTATTTTTGGCAGTACTCTTGGAGGTGAAGTCAAAAATAGCACAGTTAGCCTTTTCCTTTCTGAAATAATGGTTATCTAAAATGGAAGTATTAACATAATCTGACCAGTGGAAAAATGGTAAAACCATATCTTCATGCGCTTGGAAATGGTTGTCTTCAATACGTTTGTTGATGAAGTTGAGCAAAAGAGAAAAAGTGAATCTGGGGTCAAACGGTTGGACTTGAGGTTTATCATCATTTTCAGGGTCCATTAATGCATCAGGAAGTTGAATCAGATTGAATTTTTCATTGTTGGATAAATCCAAGAGAAATAGCTTCAACTTTTCAGCATCATCATCAATTTCTTCTATTGGTTTGGTCCGGAATACTTTCTCGAACTTTTGATCTATTTTATTGTTGAAGTCTGTAAAGTCGACCTTTTCATTATGCTGTTTTAAAAATATATTTTTGAAGTCATTGATATTGGCATCGATTATGGATGAAATGGCATTAGGATTGTATTTCCATAGCAAGAAAATCACAGCATGAAGTAATATGATGGTGATTGCCAATACCACTGCTCTTGACTTTCTCATCAACATTATATTTCTTCTTCAACAAAAAAAAAAGGGTAATGATACCAGATAAGGGTTGCTTGGTAGAAATAGAGTGCAGGCTCTTAGAGGGAATGGGAATGCAAATGGAAAGATCCCAGTGGATGAGAATGCAAAAAGATGGGAGGAGGAATGTGGAGGATGAGAACACTAAGAAGAGGTCTAAGCTACCACACTATTTATCGTACGTGTCGCCATTAGGTAGTAGGAATCCCAAGGTGTTATATAGATCAAGAGATATGCAGAAGCCCGCAACCCAATCACAGGAACTGGGCTTCATTTTCATAGCCTCAATCACAAAACCGGGGTCGGAATGGGTTTTGTGCGATATTGGTCGTAAGACATTAACCCAAAACAGTAATCCGGCATCTTAGGATCTTTGACCCTGGGCTCCAACAAGAATGACGTATATCACTTGGTAAAGTAAACAAATGCCAGGTGGTTATCTGGTGGGTTATGGGAGGTCCAGTTATCACCTATTTACAGGTCCTTTTGGTGGTGGGGTTTTTCATTTCTCAACTGAGGGAAGACCGAAGCTTTCTGGTGACCTGGGGTGAGCTGAGGTTGCAAATTTAGTATGATTGTCCAGCCTTATCTGGCAATAGAGCCCACTAGGAGGCGTCAAATGATAATCAGGCGAGGGAGGTAATAGGAGAATCGAAGAAAGATAACAGGGCTGAAGTCAAATAGGGCTGTACACCTTTTTTTTTTTGTTCTACATGGTTGGTCGATTGGTTGCCGAAAAAGAAGCACTATAGATAGGCTTGATTGGAAAAGCTTGCAGCACTAGGTAATACTGCGCTAGTGTGGTCATCGTAAGTAATGCATCATAGACGTACTGGTGGTACGCGGGCTTGATTATTCTGAAGCAGACAAATCTACGGCAGTAAGACCAGTTGCGATCTGTGCTTTTAGGGGCTGTTTTTTTTTTGTGTTTGCCATGGTGGACGGGGCTTTTGGTAGTGTGGTTGAGTGAATTATCTAGATCTATTTAAAGATATTGGCTGAAGTACCACTCGTCGAAATCTTTCCAAAAAAAAAAACTTCAGAATCAACTCTAATAAACTGTCCTGGTATCACCATCTTTATATAATCATTATTTGTTGCAACCAATGTGTCAAATGGCTGCAAGCACACAAATGCCGGTCTGCCAAGCAAAAATCTCTTGGCAAACGCTCAAACATTATGTGCATACACTAAGCCTTGGTTTGTTGGCGCCACGACCTCTCCCTAAGCACAGTACCGCGACTAAAATTTCATCTTTATTATCCTCATACCTTTACATAATTAAGAGACAAACCACTTAATCAGATCTCACCACAAAATAGCAGTCACTCTACCAAAATCATCCACAATCGCAAATCAGTGAGCCCTTAAACTCACGAGAGAGAGAAAAAAAAAAAAAAAGAAAAAGAAAAAGAAAAAAGAATAAGTCAACAATAAAATAAACCTGAAACTGTAAATCGAAACGTCTCCCTTTTTAAGTTATAAAAACATTTTGTTTTGATTTGATTTGATTTGATCTGATTTGATTTGATTAACTTGACTTCGTTCGATTTTGATTTCTTTTCATCCAAAATTAATTACTAGGCACTAAAGGCAATGAGATTGAAAATCGCTTGCCTTCAAGTAAACCCCACAATTGGTGAGGTGGACAGGAACATCGCCAAAGTGCACCAGATTCTTTCTAAAGTAAAAGATGCTATAGATATCCTTGTTTTACCTGAATTGGCTGTAACAGGTTACAACTTTGGTTCTCGAAAGGCAATTGAACCTTATGTCGAACAAGGCGATCAAGGACATTCTATTGCGTTGGCCCAAGAAATCGCCCTTCAACGAGGCTGTTTTACCGTTATTGGCTACCCTGAACTTGACCAATCTACCATTTATAATCTGGCCATTTTAGTAGGTCCACATGGTAAAATCCTTCATAAGTATAGAAAAACATTTCTCTATGAAGCAGATGAACGATGGGGTTGTAGTGAAAATCCACTTAAAGGCTTTCAAGGCTTTGAATTAATTCTTGACAAAGATTATTATACTGGTAAATCAAAACATCCTTCATCTTCACCGATTAAGGTGAATATGGGAATTTGTATGGATTTAAATCCTTATAAATTTGAAGCTCCTTTTAATGCTTTTGAATTTTCATTAAGTTGCTTTGAACAAAAATCAAGATTGATCTTATGTCCTATGGCATGGTTATCACCTTTATCGCCGTCGGGTAAAGAAGATTTATCATCAAAAGAGAAATTAGAAAAAGGTAAAGTTTTCGCTGAAAGATACTTTTCTACACCTTCTAAATTGGAAATTAATGAAAACAGTGATAAATTTGAATTACCATCTGAAGCTGCTTCAGGTACTACCTTCATTCCTAGTTTGCCAAGTACTAGTACCGTTAATTATTGGATTCTTAGATTTTTCCCATTTCTTAAACATCCAAGTTCTTTGCCAAAAGATTTCAAGAAAGTTACTGTGGTTACATGTAATAGATCAGGTGTTGAAGGAGATGTTGTTTATGGAGGTTCCAGTTCTATTTTCCAATTTGATGGTGAAGCCCCGCAATCGAATGAGATTGATTACACTAATCCCAGTGTGAAATTGTTTGGTTCCTTAGGCCAAGGAACAGAAGGTATTTTGGTGAGAGAAGTGGATATTGAAGATGATTAAATGGATGCAAAATTAGACAAAATTAGACAAAATTATCATGTATTGTGCATGCTACATCTACGAAAGGACTGGTCTGGTGGTAGATGTATTAGAGAATGATTAAAAAAATGATTAAAAAAGACTTCTTATTGGTTTTGATACAGTATGAATGAATGAATAAATGAACTTAGAGTTGATAAAGGATAGTGTTAGGTAGACAGCTTGTAAAATCTCACACAAAGCGGCCAGAAAACATCTAGCGAATGATTAGTAGGGAGTAAACTGTATACCACTGGAAATGGTAAAAAAAAAACAATTCACTGTTCAGTATAAATAGCCACGTCTGGCACTGCAAAGTTGGTGGTTATAGAGTAGTGAGTATTGGGTAATGGCCATGGGTAATGAACCATAGTGATTGTTTTAGTGGACCTATTCTAAGCTGCGTTCCTTGCACTATATATGAGTTGATGGATTTCATCTAAGTCAATAAATACATTTATAATGTAAATTATTGAACCATTGACTTCGTAATCCTAAAAATATTGAAGTTAATAGGCTACAGTTTTTATAACATAAAAGAATCTTCATTACTATAGATTGGAATAGTAAAAACCTGTTTACTATTAATACATTCAAACTACTTGTTCTTTCTCCAGTATTCCCCATAATTTGGGTTGGCAACAGTCTTGTACCATGGAGCAGTCCATCTTCTAAACTTCTTACCAAACATGATCATAATGATGAAACTACCATTAATAATAAGAGAAAGCATAAACATTAACCAAGTGGTCAACTTGAAACCATCCTTTCGCAACCATGGTTCAATGGCAAAGGTGAATCCCATACCGATCATATTTCTGGTGAAAAGCATCAAGACCATACCTTCACTAGCAAGTTTTTCATACGAGTCAACTGCATATGACAAACAAATAGCCCCGGAAGAACTCATGGCAAAACCAAGGAAACCTTGACCCACAATAACAGGAATTGCCCATGTAATTTTGTCAGCAGAACCTAATCCATAGGCTAAAAGACCTGCTGCATTTAAGATGGTAGGAATAATCATAGCCCATATTCTAAATTCCGGTTCTAAAATACCTTTATTTCTTCTAGCCATCTTAACGACCAACCAATCAACAAAGTAACCACCGTAAAACATACCAAGGATACTTCCAACAAATGGAGCCATATTAGTTAAGCCAACAGTGTTAGCAGACCAATTATATGGTTCACTAGAATACACCATGGATTGAGTATTTAAAAGTAAAGATAACCACATCATTTGTGCACCATAAATTAGACCACCCCAAATGAAAGCAGGAATGGTAATTAAGAGAAATGGTCTATAACAGATAGCGAGCCAGCTCCTTTGATCGTTATATTCAAGTTCAATAAGTCTCATTTTTTGCCAGTATGTTCTCATTGGAATGGATTGGTCAATAGAGGAGTCATCTGCAGAGGAAACATCATCTTGTACACTGACAATAGCTCTAATATTCTTATTTTTTTCAACCATATCAGAAGATAATGTACCACTATGAATAGCTGCTAAAACGGTATCTCTTGATTTCATTTCTCTTAAGATTTCATTTTCAAGATCCTCGGAACCGGTGTCTCTTCTAAAAGTGGTGTCTTCCATCAAGAACAATTGAAGCACAAACATAACAGCATAGATAATAATTTGGATATAGAAGGTCCATCTCCATCCGATACCATCAGCTATGTAACCTGCAGCAACAGGACCAAGATAGTTTCCTGCATATAAGGCCAAGATTAAGAGTGAGATTGCGGTAGACCGTTGATGCACAAAGAAAACATCAGTTGAGGAGATTTCCACAAGGGAATCCACTGGAGCAGCGGCGAAACCCGAGAATGCGTTGAATGCATATAAATAAGCAATGTTCTTTGTTTGTGAACCTAAAATAAGGGATGCAATAATAATAACCGTGCAAACAAGATACACGAAACGACGGCCCAACTTCAAAGCTGTTGGTTGTAGAAGGACACAGCCAAGGCCGAGACCAAGGAAAACCAAGGCACTGGAGTTACTAAGATCATTGAAAGTAACATCAAGCACGATGGTCCAATTTGTCCAAAGAGGACCTGTAAACCCGACTGAAAGCGCTAGAAAGAAAGCCCTGGAATTCTGTTAGTAAATTGAAATGAATTGATTGACCTTTGATAAGAGGTTGAAATTGAACATAAAGATGACAACCATTAATTAGAACAATCTATGCGTTGCCTAATCATTTGTAATGCTTACCAGACCCACACGAGACCGAATTGAAAGGTCTTTTTTCTCATTGACCACCTCAATGGATCATTGACGTTGGAACTTGGTTGCGGATTAAGAATGATATCACCATGTTCTTTCTTGACTTTTAAATTACCATCCATATCAATAAGATGGATGGTTCCTGGAACATAGTTATCATTATGAACAGACAATTGTTCACCACTTAGTACTTTCTCGAGATCAGACATTATTTAGACTTCGATGTTTTGAAACATTTTGCAAAAGAAAACTGGTGGTACTTTTATATATCAACCCCGCTGTCAACCTTCCATGCGATCTCCACCTTTATCTCCACCGGAACTTAGAAACAATAAAGGAAATCGATATCTACAGATCCGAAGAAATATCCCTTTCCAGCCGTTGGCAATAAACAATGATAATCCCACAAACACTTATTTGGCCAGATCTCCCTTATCATCTTATCTCCCTCCTAATCTTTTTTCTATACCCTTAAACTGACCTCAGTACCCCCAATTACATACCAGTGGCTTGCGTTTGGACCATAGTATCAATCTATTGATATGGATTCCGTTCCATGCTCGTAACCAAATATTTCCCGCGATATACCAAATCCAGAACAAGTGGCGGCTAGAGCCCAACAGTCCGTGATATATTTCCTAGGAACACTGGTAGTGTTAATACTGAGTTTTTGAAATGGAGTGGGGGAAGAGAATGGAATTTACCGCTACACTTTCTTTTTTTGGCAAACCTGGAGTAAATAGGACCAAAGGATTCTACCCTTGTTATCTATGTCAAGGAATGTGACTGAAACGTGGAGTTGTTTGGAAGAGAAGGAGAGTGACCTCTATAATTTAATAAAAGGCTTGGACTGAGGGGATTTATCCGTGGATGTGTAAGTATGAGGGAAATCAGTGTTCTATCTTCTTCGTAAATGTAGCTGGGTACCCCCTTAGTCTTGATGGATCGGGGTAGGGGGAAGGAATTAAGACCAGATACATTAGATCATTTGGTGCTAACAAAGGTTCAGGGTTCTTTCTGGTTCTTCCGGTGCTTCGCTACCAATTGTGGTAACTACAATATGGATTCTCAACATTTGAACGATAATTAACGGGTAGTTGCAAAATATAAATAGAAGGTGACTCAGAAAAACTATATTTAACAACATACTATGTCGGGGCTTGATGGTATATTTGGATGGTAAACTTATCTACTCGGATATCAAGGTCGATTATGAGAAACACGTCAGGAAAGAGTTAGATAGTTAGTTGCAAAATTAAAGAAATGTGATTTCTTCAAGGAGAACCTGGAATATTTAGGTCATTGAGTTGGTGTCAACGGTGTTCAGCCATTAGAAAGTAAAGTTTCTGCCATTAAGCCGGAGCCGAGTTGGTAAAGGATGGCTAACGATTTCTAGCAACGATAAATTACTATACCAAATTTATCAAGGATTGCGGCGGAATTTCGAAACCCATAAATAACTTTATTAATGAAGATAAAGCATGGGAAGCGGCGCAGTCGACGGCATTCAGTCAACTTGATGAAAAGTTGGTTACGGCTCCTATCTTGATTTCTCCAGAAAGAACGTATCGGTTGACGACAGATGCCTCAGATAGTACCATAGGTTCTACACTAGAGCAAGCCGATGGAAAAAGTTTGCTAGGTGTAGTTGCATACTAAAGCAGAAAATTTAAGACAGAAGAACTGAGATCCCTGGCGTAGGAAAGAGAATTTATGGCTATGATAGCTTGCAATATTTTAGAAGTTTGTTGTTAGGACAAAAATTCTTGATAAGAATTGATCATTCTAGTTTGCCGGATCTTGAATCTGAACCCCCAAGTATCTGACGGGGCCGATAGCTAGGTAGCTAGACACTCTTGGTGATTACATATTTGACATTTAACCCGTTTCGGGCAAACAAAATGTGGTTACTGATAACCTTTCAAACCAATTCATGACAGGAGTTGTCAATCAGGAAGAACATAAAGTTAAAACATTTGTGAAAGGCCACAAGGAAACACTGAGTTCAAGGAAGTTTCTTGTTGAATGGTTTGATTCCTGAAGATCATCCTCAATTTAACACCCCAAATTTTTTTCACATAACCTTAGAACTTTTACTAAGAACTAAATTTCACCATTATTCAATTAATTAATTATTAGTCAAAAATATAGTTGGTTGGTTTTTAGTATATTGTGCTGTGACCTTTCAATTAGTTGTTGTGCTGATATAGTTGAAAAATCTCCTGATTGTGAATTTTTGCAACTTGGTATTTGACTTGATGCTTACGAGAAATCATCAGCACAACCACTTTCTTAGCGTCGGATTCATCGTTGTGTTCTAATGATTGAACTGATTCCAAATGGTCTCTCGGGAAGAAGGTACAGAAGAATGATGGAAAACACAACATCCAGCAACACATAAGTATCTGCCAAAAAAAAAAACAATAGCCACTCTTTCTGGTATACCCCATTCATTCGCTATAACCCAAGTGATTGGATCATGATAAGTACTGGTGCGTTCGGTAACTAGAAATCTAATAATTTTCTAACTACACCAAATGGCAAAACTTATTTTGCAATTATGTCTGACATCTTATCTTGTTACAGACTAAACTTGCAAAAGAAATAGCAAATCAGGGACCCTGACACGGCCCGGAATATGAAGAGGTTTTACCCCACAAAAGTATAGAGCTACGAAAGAAAAGTAGGAAACTGATTGGTCTCGTATGCCATGTAAGAGACTTCTATTGGTGGACTGCCAAGAAAGCCAGTCTCGGACTTTCATAATCCACGTCATCTACATGCAACTCCAATAACTCACTAATTACCACTCCAAAAAAGAATCATCTCCAAATTATAGGCGACACCCTACCGCAATCTAGAATCTAGAATCTAGACACACCCCACCCCAAACATTTTGAGGAGAGTGGTAACAGAGTATGATCGTGGTTTACTACGCAAAACCCAAACTGCCAAACCTAGGCCTCCCTGAGGTCATCTCCATCGATGTCGATTGAAAATTATCCCACGATTATCTTTGATTACATACTTCCAATGCATGGTTCCTGAATAGCTGTTAGTTCTCCAGTGGAACCGGAATTCAATCGAAAAAATAATAGTGAAAGAAAAAACAAAAAAAAAATACCAAGACACTAAAAAATTTCTCGATTGACAATCACTCATCTTTAAAATATTAGATAGCAATCAGAGGGACAAAAAAAAAAAGAGCCGTAGTAAAGAGGAAACTCGGCTCTTTGGTGGTTGTACAGTACCAGTGGTATGGTCTTGGTGTATGTTTTGGTTAATTGGTGTCTCGTGTACCAGAACGACGTCAACTACCAGAGGTGTTTCTCCTAGCCATTACGTAACAATACAGAATCACTAACAACGCCTCACGATCAAAAGCAATTTATGCAGCAGATCGTGATCGCCGACGACCCCACTCACGGCACGTAAGGATGAGGTAGAGGTGCAAAGATAAGTCTCAGTGTCGCAAACACCTCTCACTACTTCGAAGACCTGACTTACTTATATGACCAAGCGACCTGGAGATTGTCTCTATTACGGTGCCTAGAACAGACGGAGGGCTTCTCCATATTTCTTTGTGTTCTTTTTTTTTTTTTTACCTTAGTGTCTCGTGCTTGTTACCAGTTGACTATTCTGTCTTAGGGTCGCACGATTGATTGTTTAACTAGTTTTGTCACATCACAAGACATCTTTCGCGTTTGCCCAATTAGGGAAGAGTCCCTATGACGCCAAGAGCAAACAGCAAGCCAACATGCAGAAATAATTAACACAGTGATTCAAAATGTTAAGGGAACAACTGGGTAAACCCTAACCATCTATCCTCGCTAACACCACCATCAGATCTCACGAAGGATCCGTTGCTTCGTGAAACGATGGCTACTATTGCAGCAGTAATTTCTATCCCATCTTTTTCATCTTTCTTCCGCTGCGAAGTGGGTTCCTAAGCCCTTTGTCAATCCTATCAATCTGTGGTTTGCATCGGTTTTCGGGGTTCCCAACCGGAACTGGACTGGCAATTTCATAATCTTTTTCCCAGTTAATATATAATAGCGTCACGATCCCACCGATAGAAAATAGAAAGTATTAATTGACGGCCCCATTTGTAAGAGTTCGGTTATCCAACTTCATAATAGTCCCATACATAATGATAGCGGCAGCCAATCTACCTCGTAGGATCCTTGCGAAGGTGATCATCCTCATATTCTTAACAATTTTCATGACCTTACTTATAACGACAAGACAACTCCCATTCCCACAACAACTTCATCGTTCCATCAAAACCCATTTTAATACCGTATATAAGCTGATCATGGCTTCTGGAACATTCGAGACTTATAACAATCCATATTTTGAAGCCAGAGTATCAGAAATCTATAATGATAAACTCAAAAATGATTGGGCTAATGAATTATGGGAACTCAAAAAAGATATAGATTATCCTATTGAGGTCATAATACCCGAGTATTATAATATTCAAAATGATGGCGAAGATACTAAAACTCCTTCAAAGCCTTTGGTTCAACCATTTGATCCAAGATTCACCATTAGTGCTTACCTCAAGCATTTAAAATCAAAACCACAAGAAGTTCCATTCCATTGGTCAGATTGGGTGGATCTTTCCAAACTTGATAAATATATTCTTAATCCAGATAACGGATTCAATGTCTGCAAACAATTATTTGACTTGAGCTCCCAAAAAGAACTTATAGAAGGCTCAGATATGGTCAATGTCAAACAGTATTGCGTCAATGATGACACATTCCCACTTGGTTATAAAATCACCCAATTTTCTGGTCCTCAATCAGAAACCAACCATGAAATATTAGGAAAATCCCATTTATATTCATTAGCTCCATCTCCTGCATCCTTAGTCTTTATGACTGGTGATAGAGGTTCTTATCAGGTCAATGTTAAAGACTCTGATGTAAACTCATTAAAAAATTCATTATTACAAAATGGTATTATAGAACAAATCATCAAGACTGAAAAAAATCCTAAATCCTTCAACATCAAGAAAGCTTACAATGAATTGGTAAGATCCAATCCACTTCCCCTCAATCCAAACATGATGCAACATAAAATAGATATTCCAAAGGATTCTTTTGATGTGGATCCTCGTAAAATAATAGACCAATATTCCAGCATTAAAGATCTTACCAAGATGCAAAGAGATTTTCTTGATTCTGTGAAAAACTCCGTTGACAATCAAGATCCTCCAAAGTTTTTCTATGAAGCTAAACTTATTAAGCTGACCCAAGATAACTGGAGAGGTGAACATTACGATTGGAGATTCTTTGATGGTATTACCATCGGTGAAGAAGAACATTTGGTTGTTTTGCATAGAATGCTCAAAAACTACCTTCATTTCGCTAGAACTCACAACATCAATACATGGATTGCTCATGGCTCTCTTTTATCTTGGTACTGGAATGGTATCGCATTCCCATGGGATACTGATATTGATGTCCAAATGCCTATTGAAGATTTATACAAATTGGGTAGAGATTTCAATCAATCTTTAATTATAGAAAACCCGGTTTCGGATAAGGGAGAATTTAATGGTCTTGGACGTTACTTTGTTGATGTTGGGTCATCTATCTCTCATCGTACTAAGGGAAATGGTAACAATAACATTGATGCTCGTTTTATCGATGTGGATACTGGTCTCTACATTGATATTACTGGTTTGGCTGTCACAGATACCGAAATTCCAGAAAGACTCAATTATCTCGTAAATGAAACTTCAGGTACCACTACCAAAGATATCCAAGCCTACAATTGTCGCAACATGCATTACAACACTTATGATGAATTATCACCATTGGTTATGACAATTGTGGAAAATCAAATTGGTTATGTTCCAAGTAACTTTATTGTTGCTCTCAATGCGGAATATACCAGTCAATCAATGACCAGGATTAATTTCAGAGACCATTACTACAACAAGCATTTGAGAATGTGGATGCTTACCCAATCATTATTGGATTACCATGATGATCCAGAAATCTGGTTAGAAATGCGTAATTCAACATTAAATAATCCCGATTTGATTGATGAGAAGAAGAGAGAGGTTGGAGAAGTTGAAAAGTATAAACTTGCCAATATGGATATTCAAGATAATCTTAACCTTCTTCAGGATGAAGGCTTTTTCAAAGAATATATGCTTTCTAAAGAGTTCACATGGTTCCATCAACAAGAAATGGCGTTATTATTAGATCCCAAGAATAAAGATCAAGAACATTCTCGTCTCGTTCGTGAATATACCGTTGGAGTGGGGCTTAGACCTGATGTATTTATGGATAAGGTTATGAAGGATTCAGAGAAACAGGATTTCGAGAATCGTTTGCAAGCTATACAGGATTTGGCAGAGTTATACAACACTAACGAAAATTAACGGGTGAGATTAAAAATGGAAGGAAGCATTAAACCATGAGCACCATCAATCTTTTATAAATTAGTCGAGAGATTTGATTCTTTGACAGAAGGATGAGGTGGTGGTCATGTCATAGTAGCATCGGACTAATATTTTTCATTCACATATATGATGTTTTATACATATAGGGGGACATTCCATAGTTTTTAATAGAGCCATTAAGGCAATTTAATGATAATAATAAATATTTTGTAGACGAGATTGTTATTGAAAAATATTCATCCGGATTTAGACGAGATGAACAAAAAAAGATCGTCTAGGAGCGGGTCTAGGAGGGGGAGAGGGGAGGAAATACATCTACAGTGATATGGAGGAATCACACGTGATGAGACATCTAACGAGATGACAAGCTCCAGCTCCACCACACCAGTACTGCAATGGTTGACGACGCAAATGATCAAACCTGGAATGAATGACGCAATCGAAAAACATTGGCACATTCTGTCTCGCAACTATCTGTGCAACAAGAGGAAATCGGCGATACCGGATTTCTAGCGAAAGATCAAAAATAGACATAATGTGAAGTGAAAAACTGTGAAGTTAGGTAGACAAGGCAGCACGTGATGGTGACAGTTTGTGGTGGTACTACTACTATGGTAATAGTAATGTTACATTGTATCTCGGGGCGGGGGTGTAGTATAAGATGCGCATTAGCTCACCTGAAACAGGTTACAAGTGTTTGGAGCGATGATAAAATCTTCAACAATCAAGCCATCATGAGCGAAGCAAAGAAAGATGCTTCAAGGGGTCAGGGGCTATAGCAGATACTATATGGCAGAAACAGAAAGAAAAAAAAAAAAAAAAAAAAGAATCAAAACGATGATTAACCATGTGCCCTTTGGCCAAGCATTGCTCCTGGCCAGTGATCACAATCAACAACTTGACAATTGACATCATTCGAAAAAGACAAGTACTATAAATTTTAAAAATATAGAGTTTAAAACAATCATTAAAAAACAATAAAAAAAAAAAGTTAAATCAACTCGGTTACTGATTCTTGGGTGAAATGGCTAATAGTATTATTAGAATAAAGAAAATACATGGATAAGAAATGTGGGATGTCTGTAGTGGTGGGTGAGGTATGGAGTCAGGGAGGGAGCAGCGAGCACCGACCAGCGAGCAGGGAGCCAGCCACTTTTTAATCGTGTCAAAGACTCACATTCAAAACGGCGATCGCAATTACGGGGCAGAACACCGAAACTATTTTTTTTTTTGGTATGGTTTGTGGTTTTTGTATGTATAACTGTTCCTTTGTGGTAGTATTAGTGGTATAGTAGATTGCCCCCAACTGACCCCACTGGTCACCCCACTGATATAAAAGAAATTTGTCCCTTTTGGGAAGACGGCGGCGTCTGCAGGACGGCTCGTTTCTTTTGGCAATCACAACATCACCTTGATATGGAAAGTGCTAGAAAAAAAATTTTCACTAAGGCGCTGTAAACGCCACAAAAATGCCTATCCATAAAATCCATATAATTATTCATATATATATATCTCCATCGATAACTTCTTGATAAAATTTTTCTGTTCCCTATCTATCCTAAAGTTCAAAATGCAATTCCAACAAATCGCCATTGCTTTAACTGCTGCCAGTGCCGTCTCTGCTGCCAACGCTTCCAACGGATCTAACCACACCAACGGTTCTTCTTCCTCCTCCGCTCTTGCTGGTGTCAGCTCCGTCAACATGATGGGTGCCGCTGCCGCTGCTGCTGCTGGTGTTGCTTTGTTATTCTAAGCAGTTTAAAGGATTCGGGATCTTTCAATCCCGTATAAGGATATTCAACTCCTTGGTCAGACGAGCCAGTCTTAGCTGGCCCCCCAACCCACAAAACTTATAGAGTGACCTAACAACATAATAATATTGTTTTAATTAATACAAGGTTTTTTCAATTGATACACGTGTAGTACAACCAAACTCAAGTTTCATCTGGACGTTTCGTTAGTTTAGTTTACCAATGTAGTTAGTCTCATGATAGTATGTCTGTCTCATGAGCTGTGCCGAAAACACCCTTTAAACTGGTGGTATCCCAGTTTTTTATCAACTGGGACTTTAAAACCTGTCAATGCCACATTACACCACATCACACCACATCACACCACACTACAGTACATTACATTTTTGCTGTCATATACTATGAACTTCCTCTGCTAGAGCCAAACCACCTTTTTCAAACCCACCCACCACTGACCTTGGCCTGTGTCTGAATTTTTATCCCTAATTTAATCAACAGAAATTCTTATCTGGTCACCAACAATTTCTCGGGCTGTGGTTATTGTCACCGTTTCATCGGTAGTACGCGCACCTGCACTTCATCTAATTTTGAAGGCTACTCCTAACCACCTAACCACTAAATTGGATTTATCAAATATCCAGCTCCTATTCCTGTCCTTGCCTCCTTATTCACGATACACGGTTGTTTAAAATATATTTTTTTATCTACGTCGGGTGTGGGGGGGAGATAGCCAGCCCTGTAAAATAATTCATACCTTCCAACCGCCGTTGTATCGCCGTGGAGCCTTACAGTCCCTACACCCTGAACTCTCTCAAGGGTACTAACTTTGCTCCCTCACTAGGGCAAAAAAAGGGGACACTATTTCGTCTAAAGAAAACGTGTGTGCGGGGCAGATATATTACAGTGCTAAAATAATGTACTATTGTTTCGGATAATATTAGTGAAATAATGTAGATACTTGACAATAAATAGTTCGTTGCACTTGCATTATGCTAAGACAGCCATAGCAGGCAATTTAAGTCCTATCAACTATATTACTCAAATGGGAATTCAGAAATAAAAGGTACTAAAAAAGATTGGCAATATCTCCAAAAAGAAAATAGAACCCACGGCGGGAGTCGAACCCGCAATCTTTTGATTAGAAGTCAAACGCGTTAACCATTACGCTACGCAGGCAAAGATTGTGTCTTCAAAGGTCCCCTTATTCTTTCATATAATCAAGTATCTTAAAGCCATGCTCCACAAGAGATTATAGCTCAATCTGGTGCTTCCATGGCAAGTTTTTATTGCTTTATTAATGATTATTGACCTCTTAAGCAAAATACTTTAGCGTCTTTCTTTGTCTGATTTTTTAATTTGTATGAATTTTGCAATAATTCCAAGAAATTAATATCTTATGCTAAGCTAGCGTAGAAGAGCTTGAAATAATTCCAGAAATAGTTATCAGTATAAATGTTAAGAATTATAGTGTTGAATAGACTAAAGGCTCCAGGAGAAGCAGAATGAACATATTTAAGCATAAAATATTGACTGAAGGTGAACACCGAATCGATCCACCTTGTATACTTGAAAATAGTAATCACAACGAAATCGATAGTGGCAGGACTAGTCTAGTTCACACCAGTGCTCAGTAAACATGATAGTTCTCTTGCAGCTCATTGGCGAATTCTAAGTTTAATCTGTGCAGCCATTTTAAAGTTGACACTAATGAAAATCCAAAAATCCGTTCAGTACAATCCAGAGTTTGAACCAATTTTCAAGGGTAAAATTAACCAGGAATAATTTTTCCCCTAGTTTTACAAATCAACCAGTATCGTCCAAACAATTGATTCGCTGAAGAAATGTCAATCCTAGCTAAAAATCTTCGATCATCTTGACCAGTGTTACTGATTATTGTTCTCTATGCATATTAAAGTTTCGCGAGACAACTGCTAATGTTAACCACTTTGTATGTAGGGCTAATAAGGTCGAGTCATCCGGGCTCTTTAATCAGATTACTTGGCTAGGAGCCTTGTGAGTGCTAATAAAATAAGTTTCCAAAACTTTCACATGAATATATTAACCAAGGATAAGAGTTGAATCATATAGTTCGATACTTTATTTGATAATTGGAATCTCAAACTCTACACCAGCATAGTAAATTGAATAAAATATACACCAGAGAAGTGTAACCATAAATAACAAAATCTACTGACTAGAATCAAACTAAAAATCCAAGAACTAGTATTTTCTTGAACTAACCAAATTAATTATTGGTTCTCTTTGCTTTGCACTGTAGTCGATGTTGAATATTAAGTGCCAATTCGCTTATTTAGTACTTACTCATGTGAGACCATCACCATAATACCATTATCAACTCTGTAAAATTCGCCATAAAAGCTAGTCCAATCCAACTCTCGAATCCAGCCATTTTGGTCACTTCAAACACTTGGTCGACTCATTTTTTCGCTTTGACAGGCCCACTTGAACGGGTCCAGTTTCTTGGTTTGACTTAAGGACCCTCACACACTGTATGCCGTACACAAATTCACGTGCACCAATTCACCCATATATATCCCCACATTCACCGTTACTTTAAACCATCATCACCATGTCAGACGACGAGAAAGGCAAGAAGAGACTCAGCAAGTCAACTGGTTTGACTGAAGAACAAAAGAAGGTATGTTACCCGACCTGGCCGAATCTTCCAGCTTTTCCCTAAAACTGTTACTAACTCTACCAATAGGCTCACCATATAGCTTCGGAGCAAAAGAGAAGAGAGAACATTAGATCCGAATTCGACAAGATCGTGTCTTTGACTCCAACGTTATCGGAACTGGAAAATAGATCCGAACTTAATATTTTAACCAAAAGTGCTGATTTTATTGATTACTTGAAGGAGGAAAACCAGAAGTTGATGGACCTATGCAAGGCTCATAGAATCGAAGTACCATCTGATTTGAAGTATGATGGTCCTACAAGTGACGGAAGTGATGTCACCAAATAAAAGGGGAGGAATGAGTAATGTGGAATGCCATTTTATGTTTCTATCTTGTATAACTATTTACCAAAGAGACTAGACCAGGAGTGTGTTTGTTTCAATATATGTCTTTGTTTTGTCACCAATGTAGTAGCTCGAGTGAAAGGGTCAGATCCGTATGGTGAAACAATGATCAAGGCATAGTATGGGACTAGACCAAAAAAAAAAAAAAAAAGAGCTCATAGAGGTCTTGATGGTTCAAATATTGTCTCTCTTTAAGTGCTTGTAGATGATGCGATCAGACTCCATTTAGGCCTCTAAGTACCAGATCACGGAGTAGTTGTACTCCTTTCCGTCTGAATTGAAGACATTGGCGACTGGCAACAACTCCATGGACGAAACCAGTTTCAAATGCTGATCAACCAATTTTTTAGTAGTTAAAAGTTGAAGATGACCCTTGTTATATTTAGTTAATGCTTCGATATTAGAGAAGGTATTGGTGAACATAGTGACGATTGTCAATTGACCCTTACCTATTTCCACCAGAGAGGCATCTTCAAATGATTTAATGATTGTTTCCGCTTCTTCATCTGCTTCCTTTTCGTCATCACTGTCGTCGTACATTCCCACAATATCCTTGTAACTGATTCCACTCCATTCAATATCTGCACTTCTTGGTAATTCCAGCACCTGTGCTATAACCATCAGTCTTGAAGAAGAGTAAAGTCTCCAGGTTTCAGCTGCCATTTTGATACTCTTAGGATCCTTAATGTAACATATCACTTGGGCCAATGTCTCCACGGCTATCAACAGTTTCACTCTATGTAAATGCTGTAATGAAAGGGCAGAAGTGGACTGTTTAGAGAGTTCCATTGATCCAGGAATTAATGGAATTTGTCCTGATAAAGTTGCAACATGATACTCAGGTTCTCTCTCTACGATACACTGAGAGTATGGTCCAATGTTCTGGGGTGCCCAATACGAACGAGACCTTATATGAAGACCCAATTTTTCAGATGGCTTTTGGTTTCTAAGAACAGTGCAAGAAACCTGGATCTTATTGACGAGCAGAGTCTCCACGCACACTCTTGAAGGTGGAAGGTATAATGACAGGAATGCTTGGGAGTATATTTTGTTCATGTCCGCAAAATCGTTCATATCGGCCAACAAAACTGTCATATGTTGAATATCATTGAATCCGACGTTGTTGGAGTCAAGAATGGCCTTGAGCTGTTTGAAAACATCTTTTGTTTGTTCAACAAGAGTGGATTTTTCACTGGTCAAGTTGGAGATATACAATTTTGTTGGAGTGGCTAAAGATCCCGAGGTTAAGTTGTAATGTTCAATGCTTAAGGAGTCAATTGATGGTTCAGGCACTTCACCACTGGTTTCAGGTACATTATTTTCATGCAAACACTCTTGGATTTCTTCAAATTCACCAGATAACAAACTTGGAGGCTCTAGCATATAATTCTCATCATTTTCCTTATCTTGTAATTCCACCTTAATTTTCAAATATGATACATCATCACTGGAATGTTGAACGATTTCTTGATCCACAATAGTGAGTCTCTTTTTGAAGAAAGGAGCATCAAGGACTATGGTTTCAAACTCTCCTCCTTCTCCACAGATATGGACTTCATACATGCTATTGAGCTTGACCAAATGTGGAAACAATTGGGCAATTGATTTACCTAAATGTTGAGCGGTCAATCCAATCGCTGCAACTTTTATAATTCTGGCATCTAAATGGTTATTGGCCATTTCTTTCATCAATTCGTATTGATTCAGTTGCCACAAATATGCCAAAGAGGTGAGACCTAATCTGTCACATACATTTTCGACTCTGGTTCTTTGATAATGGGATAAAATGGCTCCCACGCTGACACCTTGAATCTCTGGATGTTTGGCAATAACATCAGATAACAAGACATACAAGTCTTCAATTTCGTCATTTTCGGTCTTGGAATATTCGAGGTTCTGGTTGGATGAAGTACCGGTGATTGGTTGTCTATAAAGGGGTACATCAAGGCATTTAGGATAGTAATCTATGATATCATGGCCCACGGTTTGGAACATAAACGAATCGATTTCGTCTTGATTTTGGGCAGGATACAAATTGGCCAAGGCCACCAACTCGTGATCTTGCGACAAGCATCGATGGATATTGAAAAAGGAGTCTTTACCTCCTGAGATCAATGCTACGAACTTCATTAACGGGGCGTGTGTGGCTTACTAGTAACTGGTATGTGGGTAGAAGTCCTCATCTATCTATCTTTCTATCAGTAAACCTGCAAAACGATCTCAACTAAGAGATCCAATCTGTAAAGTGGACCAAACATGTAAATGCCACTCAACATGTAATAAAAAAAGGAAGGTCACAATTTATCAGTCCCACAGTTACGCATCTGCCTCATAAGTAGTAAAAGTTGGACTGCGCACAGACCCCAGCAAAATTTTTCAATTTTCCCTCTCAACCATCGCATTCCTATAAAAGATTGAGTTTCGCTACTTCAGTTCAATTTCTTTCTTTAGATCAAGACAGTTAACATGCCACGTATGTACTAACAAATACTAACCAGCAGCAAACTTCATATAACGGATCCAGAAGCAACATTGAATTCTTCAATGGATTGATGAGCTACCACTGGCCGTTGAGGTTCGGGTCCTCTTCTTTGATTTATATCAGATATTTGTAACTGAATGCCCGACACTTCAGTTACACGCTTCAGGATGGAAGTGACAAACAAAAACGACTGGGTTGTTTAAAAAATCTATGACTTTGAGTTTGGGAAACTATCATCAACAAGAATTTTTTTCTTGTGGGTGATGTCACTTTTGTCTTGTAGTTGTTCTGTAATTTTATCATCGTAAGGCTGCCCATGCTGGCGATTTACTATATTTTTTTTAAATCATTTTATTTTGTTGAATTTATTCTAACATTATTAGGTGCTCCAAGAAGTTACTCCAAGACCTACTCCGTCCCAAAGACCCCATACGATTCTGCTCGTTTAGATGCTGAATTAAAGTTGGCTGGTGAATACGGTTTAAAGAACAAGAGAGAAATCTACAGATTAGCTTTCCAATTATCCAAGATTAGAAGAGCTGCTCGTGACTTATTGACCAGAGACGAAAAGGACCCAAAGAGATTATTCGAAGGTAATGCTTTGATCAGAAGATTGGTTAGAGTTGGTGTCTTATCTGAAGATAAGATGAAGTTGGATTATGTCTTGGCTTTAAGAATCGAAGATTTCTTGGAAAGAAGATTACAAACCCAAGTTTTCAAGTTAGGTTTAGCCAGATCTATCCACCACGCTAGAGTCTTGATTTCCCAAAGACACATTGCTGTTGGTAAGCAAATCGTCAACATTCCATCTTTCACTGTTAGATTGGACTCTCAAAAGCACATTGACTTCGCCCACAACTCCCCATACGGTGGTGGTAGAGCTGGTAGAGTCAAGAGAAAGAACCAAGGTAAGGGTTCTGAAGAAGGTGCCGAAGACGAAGAATAAATTAATCAAATAATTAAAAATTATTAGTTACTTGTATTTAATGCCAAAATAAATTGGTTTTCCATCTTTCCTCATTTAGTTCTTTTATTTGATCACTCAAAGTTTACCAACGTTTGAGTGTAATTTTGTATAAATGGTAATGAATATTCATATGTTAAACTTATACCAACAAACTATATAATCAAGTAAAGTTTGTTAGTAGACAGTAATGATGAATATTTTAGTAGGCCCGCTGATTAAGCGACATGACCATTGAAACCGGTTATATGGTGCCCTATCTACAGCCAAAAGCACTATCGAGAATAGAGCATAGATGTGAATAATTTAGTGATGAGCCGATTACATAATCCCAGTAAACATCATTTAAGCGAATTATTTAATAGGACCACCCCCCCCACCATGTACCTCAGCGGGAGGGGGGCCATAATAAACGCCAGGTCCATAGTAACCCTCTTGTAGTAACATAATTGGGTACAGTGTGATTCTCTACATATGGTCTCACAAAGGTACAATGCACTTAGGGCTCCAGCCCTAAGACCTCCAGTTTCGCGGACTGCACAAAAAATGAAAATTTTCGACCTGCAACCCTAGCCTGCGAATCCCATACATTCGAACTTTATGTATGCTATTCTAGACTTCTCTTTTGAATAGTTCACCAAAATCAATACAAAATGGGTAAATCGTATGTGAAACGGACCAACATAATGGATAGTGGATACCAGTGAATCAACCAGAGCCTGAACTAGCAACAGCACAGACCGATACTACGAAGACGTTACAAGTGAAGTAGAGAATGGCCATCATTTTTATTCCAATATGAAGAAAAAAAAATAGTCAAAAATTACATCACCATAGCCAAAGAAAAAGCCAACGGGGTAGATATTGAAAGATAATGACGATTTATTACTAGAAGTTCGACAGCTCTGGAGTTCAGGTTGAAGATATCCATCGAATGCATTTACAATTATGAGCTGTATATGTTTCATTTTTGTTTTAAGTGATTTGATGAATGGAGAATTTAATACTAACAATTTTTAGTCGTGGTTACAGATCCGGTACTCGTTACGCTTTCCAACGTGACTTCAAGAAGCATGGTGTTATTGCTTTGTCCACCTACATGAAGACCTACAGGGTCGGTGACATCGTTGACATCAAGGCCAATGGTGCTGTCCAAAAGGGTATGCCACACAAATACTACCACGGTAAGACCGGTATTGTTTACAACGTTACCAAGAGTTCCGTTGGTGTCATTATCAACAAGGTTGTTGGTCACAGATACATTGAAAAGAGAGTCAACTTGAGAGTCGAACACGTCAAGCACTCTAAGTGTCGTGAAGAATTCTTGGCTAGAGTCAAGTCCAACGCTGCTTTAAAGAGAGATGCCAAGGCCAAGGGTGAATCCGTTTACTTGAAGAGACAACCAGCCAAGCCAAGAGGTTCCAAGGTTATCTCCACTGAAGGTAACGTTCCTCAAACCTTAGCTCCAGTTCCTTACGAAACCTTCATTTAAATGTATTTGTATGGTTTCAGCAGAGGGGGTTTACAGTTGGAAAACTGTAACGTTCTTTGTATTATAAAGTGTATACTAATGCACGTAAAAGTAACCTTAGACAAGCAAACGACAAAAACAACGAGGTTGCGGGTTCGGTTTGTTTGGCCCAACCATGTAGGTCATTTAGTTATTAGGTGACATAGTATGGAATTATGACTGGTAACAGTTACTAGCTAGTAGGGTATATGGGGGTGGTGACACACGTGAATTTTCGAGTTCCGGGCAACTTAGGTCAGTGCCATATCCCCATCCATTTGGAGTATAAGATGTCCAAAAAGGTCCAGAATGCTAACCGCCACAATCACCAGTACATTCTGATCACTATAATTCTTTTAGAACCGCAACTAACAGCCAATGGCGGAGATCTTGCTAGTGGAAGTAAAGGTAAATCAGTACCACGTGATCAAAGACCACATTTCGACCACATGAAATTCCATAAATAGAAAGCCCGAAAACCAAACAGTAAACATAGAATCAGCTTAGCCGTAATAATCAATGTAAAAATTTAGTAGAGTGTCTACCTCTAAAGGTACCGAATTACCTTCTCTACCCGCTAGATTTATCGTACCGTTTAGTTAGTACCACTACACTACCACCACCACCCATGCACGTGACCGAACCCTTATACGTCATCAACAACACGATCTAAAATACCTCCACAATCTCTATCACCAATGGCGGAAACAGCAGGTAAACCCGACACGGCCAGTGTTGGTGAACCCAAGACGTCCAATCAAGGATCAATTTTCAAGAATGCCCTCCAAACATGGACAGAAATTGATTTACCTTCGTTACAAAGGAAACTTGATGATCAAGGATTGGAATTAAAAGACGAACAAAAAACTTCACTTTTAAGTAGAAAGAATCTTGCATCTAAAACCAAGGAATTCAGAAAGCTTGAAGATCAAGAAAAATTGGACCAATTCAAACCTTTATTAAAACTTTATCAAAATGAAATTGATACTTTAACTACCAAAAAAAAGACGGTTGAGAATTATTTCTTTGGATTATATCGATTATTAGCAGAAGCACCTGATCCAAAACCATTATTAGAAGCTTCATTGGATTCAGTTATTGAATCATCTGAATCCCAATCATTGAAGAAAGAAATCAATCGATTAAATGAAGAATTGGCTAGAAAAGCTGATTATGATCAATTAAAAGAACGATTATTAAGAAATGAACAAAAATCAGCAGAATTATTAAGTTCTAAATTATCATCTAAAGAGGATGAGTTTAAATCATTAATTGATGAAAAAGAATCTAATTGGGTTAAAAAAGAAAGGCATTTAGAAAATCAAGTTAAAGAAGCTCAGAAAAAAATTGAAGAACTTAGAGTTTCCAATGAAGTTACTGAACTTCAATTAACCAAGAATCGTCCAAAGGAAGATCTTTCTTCTTCCGCATCTCTTTTAGCTGAATTAGATATTGTTTCAAGAGATGCTGAATCATCTAAAAAGAGAATTCTTGAATTAGAAAAGAGAAATGAAGATTTAAGAAGAGAGTTAGCAAAGTCTCAAAATGATCTGAATACAAAGGCTTTACAAGAAGAATATACCAAGAAATTATCTGAATTAGAAGGTGAAAATGCCATAATTGTTGCCAACTTAAACCGTACGAGACAATTATTAGAGGATTCTATTAAGGAAAAATCTTCAAGTATTGAAATCTATAGAAGAGATGTTGAACAAATGAGTGTTGAAATTAAAAACTTAAAGGCTAATTTGGAAAAATCAAGTGATTATGATGAAATTAAACATGAATTGACTTTATTGAGACAAATTCAATTAGGTCAAGAGGAAGATGACGATAAAGAAGATGATAAAGGTCTTGATTCCATTCTTATACGTAGAAACAAAACTCTCACTCAAGAATTGGCTGATTTCAGATCTAAACATGATGATTTAAACAACCAAATCGAATCATTACAACAACAATTACAAAAATCACAAGAAGAATTGAACAAACTCCAGAAACTTAATACCAAATTAGAGAATGATTTGGCTAATGTTCAAGATTCTGGTAATAAATTCAATGATAATGCCAGTTTAATTTCAGGTATGAGTAGAATGACCAGGGCCAATGGAGTTCAAGATGAATCATCTATTTTACCAATTATAACTAAACAAAGAGATCGTTTCAGAGATCGTAATAATGAACTTGAAGAAGAAGTTAGAAAGCAATTTAGTGTGGTTAGCGATTTGAAACGTCAAATCAATAAATTAACGAAAGATAATGAGCAACTTTATGAAAGAACAAGATATCTTGCATCCATGAAGTCTGAATCTACAACACAAATCAATTCTAGAAATAAGAAACTTCATCCTAAGGTAAATTCTGATCTTGAAAATCCATATCAACAACAATATGAATCACAATTGCACCCTATTGAACAATTTAGGTTGAGAGAACAAGAGAGAATCAGTTCGAAATTGTCACCAGTTGAAAGATTATTTATTTCAATGACTAGAGCAATTTTAGCCACCAGAACCACCAGAATGTTATTTATGGTTTACTGTTTTGGACTTCATTGTGTTGTGATGTTTATCACAATTTATGCCATGGGTTTAAGTACCAGTATGATACCTGAAGTGGGATTGAACCAAAGTACTGGAGGGTATGCTAGTGGGCAAGCAGGGTCTCCAAAGGCTGTACAACTTCCAGAAAACGCGATATAACCTCATCAAGAGGCATTAAAAGACATCTTGGTGGGTTGATGGGGTGATATTGTTCTACTTTAAGAAAATTTATATGAAACGGTACAAGTAAATCAAAGCCCGATAGAAGTTTATCAGATACATTCAAATACCCCAAACCATAATATTGGAGCTGATTTTTCACTGCTTTTTAATACTTCTTTTCATACTGATCGACTCAGTTGATATTTCTATAAATAGCGAAACAGACTAATTGTGTGACCTCAATAGCTGGCTCATAAATTATTCTGTTCATCAAATTGCATGAAATAATATTGCCCTTATTAGTTAATTCATTTAATTCATTATTTAATTTTGGAACCTCTGTAATAGTTGCAAAAAACGAAAATGGTGATGAGTTGTCAGAAAGAGAAAGGCCAAAAGGAGACCAGATACCAAACTGAATTTCTTTCCATAGTCTACAGTTGGCTAGCTTGTTTATCTCTCATAGTCATAACATTTTGTTAGTTCAGTTGATAATAAGTGGTTGGTAGTTTCCAGGTAGTGGAACCAGAACTGGGCGTAGTGAGACATTCAAGCCCGCAAAAAAAAAAAAAAAAATCAGTGACATGGATCTCACCCTATGGGGCCATGCGTCGCTAATTTCGCACAGCAATACCTCCAGTAATTCAGGGTATCGTTGCTGAGCCGTGCACCAACGACCACCATTGAACCACCGAACCACCACTAAACCACTAAACCACGACCACCTAATATATACTGACTTTACTAGGACGAGGAAGTGGTGGATATGGCAAGAAATCAGGCCCGGCCAGCCACCCCTTCGATCCTTAACCTGATTGGGCCATTGACCAAGACCTTTCGTGGCTCACGTTACTACTTCACTAAGTGCAGATCTCCTATTAGTGAGTGGCTTTTCGCAACTTCACCATCATTATAAGTGGTGACTACTACACGTGATAAGCAATATTCCCATTGCCACCCCTTTAATGAATCTCCTTGTATTTAACTTCATTCTAATCTCGATAGTATTACTCTATTATCAGTATCAATCCCGCAGTATGTCCCAAGACAATTCCAACAAAGTCCCCCAAGAACAATCCGATCAACACCTTTACAATCCTGAGAACTTGATGGTCAATATTGGTGGAAAACAGGTTCCTTTCAATTCAATTAACAAGCCCCATCATGTGGTGATCAATCCTAGAGACCACAAACCTCCTGTGGATCCTGCTTCTTTCCCAGACGTGGAACCAGAAGCCAAGGCCAAAGAAGAGGCCAGAGTCGCTGCTGAAAAGAAAAAGTCCGAATAACTACAAGTTAGATACTAGTAGATAAATTAATGAAATATATGTGCTATGATTTGATGGTATTTAGTAGTAGAAAAAAATGAATATTTAATAAATAGTTAATTTCCATACACACATACGTATAATTGTATATGTATATACATATAGATCCACAGTCATATGGTGATACTATCGGGTAGTCGTTTTTCAACTAACTAGTTGTACTATCCAGATCTCTATACTGGGATGCCAGTCTCTCACTAAACAGGGTTTATCGCGTAATAGATTACGTCAGTCGCTACTAGTACGCGATGGTGATTTGTATTTTACTCTTCCTCATAATCGTAGTTTTAGAACACCCAACCAACAAAACACACTACAAACCATGTTGGGGCTACCTAAACGGTGGATCCGTCAACTAATATACATAGTCTTCTTCTTGGTGCTGGCAGTCATGCTCTTGCTTCTCGCCAACAAGCAAAAGGTTATCCAATTGCATAAATATATCCCTTCAAATTTGAATTTTACACCATCATTCTTTCAACCAGCATCTGATCTGTTTATAATAGATTTGGCCATTGGTGATTGTTACAAGCTTAAAGGACAAAATCTCCGGTGTGGAATTCCTTCCAGTTCTTCTGGTAAATTGGGTGATTTATACCAAACTGGTGGATGGAATAGACTTGAAAAAGAATTAAGTTTAGGAAGTTCTTGGACGAAAAAACAATATTTTTCATATAAAAAAGTGAAATCGGAAGTTTTAGATGGAAGAGTGATTCCATCTGCTGGCGAATCCACCGATAAGTTGAATAAACGTGAAGAGATCGTCGATGAAGTCATTATAGATATTGCAGTTTCTAATCCCAAGACTGATGGAAGAATCAGCGGGAACTCCAAAAAAATCCCTGAATATATTCTTGATGAATTCCACAGAGATAGAGCATTTAATGATGAAGATCATCAACGTTTGATTGAAGAAGGTAAAAAGAAGATGGGCGGTAAAAAGACCGAAGCTCTCACTATTGACAAGAGTAAAGCTGCCAGTAATAAAATCAACGAAATGAACAGACAGATGGAAAAGGAAAGAAAAGAAAAAGAATTAAAAGAGAAAGCCGAAAAAGACCAGAAACAAGACAACACCAATGACAAGGAAAACGAAAAGGATAAAGAAAAGGATGATGAAAAATCAAAGAGAGCTATTGAAACTGACAGGCACGGCTTAGCAAGAGAAATGTACATTCCAACTGACGAAGAATTGGAAAAAGCTGGTTGGATTTATAAGCAATATGGTATTTGGGTCAAATATGGTAAGAGTTCTCCTGATGCGGTGACTGGTATTGATATTTTATTTGGTGAAGATTCCGTTGATCCTAGACCAAACTGGAAATTACTCAAGTCTGGTCCATTACTTGATACTTTAGCTCCTTCTGATAAGAAACCGTATTTGTCTATCAGAAAGGGACCAAGAGTTGACTATTCCCAATACCTGTCCCCATTAAAGCTTAAAGATGGTAAGTTCAAGATCTTACAAGTAGCAGATTTACATTTCTCTACTGGTGTTGGAAAATGTCGTGATGCAGTTCCTGCTGAGTCTGCTAAAGGATGTAAGGCTGACCCAAGAACTTTGGAATTTGTTGAAGAGGTGTTGGACATTGAAAAACCAGATCTTGTTGTTTTAACTGGTGATCAAGTATTTGGAGCTGAAGCCCCAGATTCTGAAACCGCAATTTTCAAGGCATTAAATCCATTTATCAAAAGAAAAATTCCTTTCGCCGTGACTTTAGGTAATCATGACGCCGAGGGTTCATTGAGTAGACTTGAATCAATGGCAGTTTCAGCCAACCTTCCATACTCGATGGCAGCATTGGGTCCTGATGAAGTTGATGGTGTAGGAAACTATGCCCTTTCTGTTAATGATCCTTCGAATGGAGAAGCCATATCATTATACTTTTTGGATACTCACGCATATTCGACCAATCCAAAGGTCACTCCAGGTTATGATTGGATCAAAGAAAGTCAATTGAAATGGTTGGAACTTGAAGCTGATAGTTTAAAGAAAGATGCAGATGCCTATCCCAAAACACATTTATCTATGGCATTTTTCCATATTCCACTTCCTGAATATCGTAACTTCAACAGACCAATTGTTGGTAAAAACCCAGAAGGAGTCACTGCTCCAAGGTATAACTCTGGAGCTCGTAAGTTATTCGGATCTCTAGGAGTTACTGTGACGTCAGTAGGTCATGACCATTGTAATGATTATTGTCTTCAAGATGTGGAAAACGAAGACACAAATGACGAGAACAAGATATGGTTATGTTATGGAGGAGGTGTTGGATTAGGTGGATATGGTGGCTACGGAGGGTATATCAGAAGATTGAGAGTCTTTGAAGTTGATCCAATAAAGGGTAATATCAAAAGTTGGAAGAGAGCAGAAAACGAACCTGATGCAATTTTTGATGAACAAACCTTGGTTTCCGGAGGTACTGTTGCAGATTTAGCATCCTAATCTAGCAATAAAATAGAGATTGTATAATGTGATTTTGGAGGTTTATTACATCTGATCACAAGAGTATTTATCATATTTGCTTTTTAATCAAGTACATAGTCATGAGGTATAACCAAATACAGAAATAAAAGAGTAGACAAATTAGCCATTATAATAGTAGTAAGTTAGATGACAATGGTGAAAAAAAACGTTGTGGTGAAAAATAGTAGGATAGTTACAAAGCTATTGTTTGGCTGCGAAATAATTATAAAAGGACATGGAGATCATTTGTATATTAGGAACAATTATCATAACCTACTCATATTCCTCAAAATATTCTCGAAGCAAATTCGGTTCTTCTCTCTTCTTTTGTAGATCTGGTAGTATGAGATCATTTATAATGTGATCTTCGAGGCTATTCCAATCAAATACCATGAAAACAGGCCCCTATTTACGTCAATTTGCCAAAAGAGATTGCTTCTAACTTGACAAATTATTCCCTAGTAGAGTACGAGTCGACGTGAGGTAATTGGACCAACCAGAATATCAAATCTAATGCAAATCATTATATTCATGGAGCCGCCTAACGGGAAAGTTAAAGATTAAGTATACATTGACCACCCCACAAAGCACTCAACCATCTTGTGTCTTCAAGTAGCCGTTCCTTCACAAGAAGTACATAAGTGTGCTAGTTTGTTACGTTACAGTCTAGAAGTATCAAGTGGGTGAATACTATTGCCGTATCCACCACTAATCTGTAATTGCCCTCTTTATTATTGCTAGTTGTTCGTAGCAATACAAAAATGGGCGACTTGGTGCTCTCTCACCGCACTCACTAGGAGGCTAAACCAGTAAACCATTGATCACCATAAATGTCTATAGATATCCATTACCTCCCACTCCACCAAGAAAGATCCTTAGTTCTCCATATCCCACGATGCTAAGCCCAGAACTCTGCTATTTTGTGAGTCCCCTTTTTTTCAGACCCAATCCCCGCCGATTATTGGTCCACCATTGTTTCATGTCGATGTCTTATTAACACTCGCTACAGGGTACGATTGATTCTGTCGCATAACGCCAAAATTGTAGTGTGAAACGCCATGATTCTCAGTCCTGATAATAATTTGTTCACCAGATCATCAAGTACTCCAAAAAAAAAAGTAGACTTTACTTCATCAAGTCTTCTCCTTTTGAAAATGGGAGATATCGACGAGAAACCGGAAGAACTCCGGAATGATCCTAGAGAATTGAAACTATGGTTGGCCAAATCAAACTGTCAACAGCATTACTCAAAATTCGTTGATAATGGAATCACTTATGATCTTTTACCAGAATTAGATACCGCATCGTTAAAGGAAATCGGAATCACCAAACTTGGTGATCGCCTCCGGTTGGAGTTGGCTATTGCCGATATGAAACAAACAAAGTTACAGAATCTGGTGCATGTGGATGAATTGTATAAGTTGATGAATGTTCATATCTCGAATCAAGATTCCAAGTTCTGGAGTCGTTTATTAAGAAGTCATGATGTTACCCCCACCAGTGAATCAGCTACTTTGACCCCTACAGCAGGTGCTTTCCCTGGATCAATCTCCCTTGATGCCAACAAAAGCGTAACCTTTATCTTACAAGATGGTACTATCAAGAGAGTCAACGTGACTGGATGTTTCAATGCCCAGTCTATCAAAAGAAAGGTATTAAAGAGATTAGGTATAAAACAACAGGAAGCTTCTTATGATACCTATATTCATTCATCATCCAATAACAGTAGTGAAGATGTGGCAAGTGGAGTAACTCTCCTTTTTGACGTGGAATTAGTGACTATATGCTTTTCTCCAGATAGATTAGAAAAACACCGGATCATGCTCTGTCCAAAGACTGAATATCCTTCTCCCGCAGCCATCGAAACATCCAGAAGAATTATGAATAAATATGACAAGTTTATGAACAGCCATGGATCATCCAAGTTGATTAGTCAAGATAGTCTCAGTCAGTATCATATCCCGGATCCTAAGAAGGAAAATAAGAGACCTACTTTACGTAATTTCTTTGGTCAAAGACCTCCAAGTGAATTGATTTCTTCCAATTTAGCTGAATATTTTCCTGATACGCGCCAAAAAGATTTAGAAGCAACTGTTCGGAACTCTGTCAGGTACAGTGTCCGTCTTTCCAGAAGATTTAACCTTCCACCAGGAGTTAAAAATAGTAGTGCTTCATCCATTGGTGGGAGAAGAGTTTCAGTCATGAGTAACTCGACCATGGGACGTGCTCCATCAATCAATTCAGTAGATCTTTCAAGAAGACATACAGGAAGAACAATCGGTGATGTAATGGTCAACAATATCACTGCCATTGATGAGGTGGTTAATTCCAATGAAAACCTGCCTCTTTTCAGTAAGCCTCCTTCTATCCATTCCAATATTAGTGGTGGTCCATCTGATGTCAAGTCGATCCATTCCAGTAATCATTCCATTAAAATGAACCATCATCATAGAGTTTCTATTGCTGCTAGTTTTGCAGACAACTCAGGTACCAACAACAATAGATACTCTCGAATTGAATTATTTAATGTAGATTCTGATTCTGATGATGCTGATGACTTTTTAAATGAATATACCGAAGAGGATGAATTTGAAGGATTATTTTCTGAAGATGGTCCTAAGAATTGGTTAAAAGGTACAAGAATTGGCGCGGGAAGTTTTGGTACAGTTTATTTGGGTATGAACCCACTCACAGGAGAATTAATGGCGGTTAAACAAATTCCTTTGCCTAACAAAAACAGTTCATCTGATCTCCAAAAATCCATGTTGGAACAACAACGAGAAATGACTTTATTAAAAGAATTAAATCATGAAAATATTGTTAGATATTTCGGAGCTTCTACTGATGACAATAATCTCAATATTTTCTTAGAATATGTTCCGGGTGGTTCTGTTCAATCTATGTTATCATCATATGGACCATTTGAAGAACCATTGATTAGAAATTTCATTCGTCAAGTATTGATTGGTTTGAATTATTTACACGGAGAAGATATTATTCATCGTGACATTAAGGGAGCCAATATTCTTATTGATATTAAAGGAACTGTTAAAATCGGAGATTTTGGTATTTCCAAAAAGGTGGATAGTATTGATGAAGATGAAACCAGCCAAACCCAAAGTCAGAAAAAGGCTAGTCGTAGAGCCTCATTACAGGGATCAGTATACTGGATGGCACCTGAAGTGGTTAAACAAACAGCATATACCAAGAAAGCCGATATTTGGTCGGTAGGATGTTTAATTGTGGAAATGTTCACTGGTAAACATCCATTCCCCGAGTTCAGTCAAATGCAAGCCATTTTTAAAATCGGGACTCATATAATTCCTCAAATTCCTGAATGGTGTACACTTGAAGCTAAGGACTTTTTAGGTAAGACGTTTGAGATTGACTTTGAGAACCGTCCTGATGCAATTGAGTTGCTTTCGGATGCATTTTTGAATCCATTGATTCTATCAAAGGAGTAGATTGGTTGGAAGCAGAAAGATAATAGAATTTAGATTAATTTGACAGAGATTTAGCAGAAAAAAAAAAAACAAAAACGAAAAAACAGAGACAATTACAAAGAAGTAAAATTAAAGTAAGAAACCTTTAGAGACTAAACAAACAGAGCAAATCACCAGAAATGGTGGATTCTCTAGTTGGAAATGATTATGTTAGCGAACCACACTAATAGGCTCGCTAATTGTACCCGCCATCTACTATTATTTCAATCTTGAGAGATCGGCGTTAAAGAACCTTTTATTGCAGAAGTTACTGCATTTGGCAATTGACAGCTGGACTGCATATTTAGAAGGTTAAAACAAATATATAATTTAACAGCGGTCATTTGGCAACCTCACCAGTATCACCAGTATCATCAGCACCATCACTACCATCTCAATACCCCCAACCAATACCTTTGTAGTATTCAGGTCACACCGGCTTTGATCAAGTCAATTGTGGAGATGGCCAAAAAGAGCTCAATTCATTTGGTGCGCACCAGGGCTCGCAACCGATGACTCATTCTTACGTAATCGAGAGTCACCCAAATCTCCAGTAGTAGGATGATGTCAGTGATGTCAGTCAGAACTCCCTGATATTGTTGCCAGCAATTATCAGAAGATAATAAAAGCATGACAGACTGTGCACGCTTGGAGTTTCCTATTCGGGACAGGACCGTCTGGAGTTCTACCCCCACCATCACCTGACGTTATGGTTTATCTCTATGTAAAACGATAATGTACCATACAAAACACAAGTAAAAAACCTCCTTAATAAAAGTACACACTTTTGCTTTCTCTCCACTAGATACAAGCATCCATACTGCAATAGTTACTGTTGAAAGTTTGCAAATCCCAATTACAAGTGCAACTTACCACGAAAGTTCCTCCCTCCCCCCAATTTCTCAAAGTCCCCCCAAAACACACCCACATTCTCAAATTAATTGTCGCCCTCAGAATCAGTTACCCCAATTGGCAGGATAGTGGGTTGATGCGACACGACTGGAATAATAAACCCACGAGGAAAAATTAACTATCAACATCCTTTCATAACCAAGCCACATGGAAATCCCATTAAAGTCACTGCCACGGGTGTCCACGGTTAACCTTGTGGACGAGTCGAAGTTCAAGTTTCAGGATGGTGCCAACTTTGCCTATGGTAAAGTTCGGGAGTTACCAAAAAGAAAGCCTGACTCAAATGGTGGAGAAAGTCCTGGTAGTCCTGGGGGTAGTGGTAGTCCTGGAAAGAACTATAGATTAACCAGAACATATTCAGAAACAGAAAAGAACAACTTTGATGAAGAAACTGGTCATAGATTATACGATGATGGAAAGATTCGTCCTCAAATGTCAAGAACCAATTCTTCAAGATCTGACATTAGCATTAATAAAGCATCCATACCAAAACTTTATTCAAGGTCTCACAATGAAAACATTGATACTGGTGATGGTTATAAGGGGTTGGAAGATGAATATGTCCCTGGTTTAGATTACAGTGATCTTGTTTATCAGTGGAATCGAAATTCTGACCAAAGTTTAGACCATGCACGGAACTATGGTAATGATAATTATCGTACCAGTAACTTCAGTAACTCATCTACAGCATCAAATACTCCTCTGAGTAGAGACCAATCTTTCTTGGATTTGAAGACCTTACATGCCAAAGTGGCCCCTCAACCAATTAGGTTAAGAAACCTGATGAGTAGTAATAAGTATTCATTTTCCAAATTGCATGATTTCATGAAGTTAAGAACTCCTGGTAACAATAATGATAATATTAAAGAAGAAGCTAATAACAATAGTACTGCTACATTAACATCATCTGACCAATCTAAAGATAGTGATTCAAGTTCACACAGAAGCAAAAAGCAAAAACCTGATGAAATCGACTATGAATGGATTATAAATAGCTTACCTCCAAACTTTGAAGAATTACCATATTCTCAACGTAAAAAATTGGTCAATTCACTTTCTGATTCAGTTGATTATTCCCAATTTTCAGTATATGCTAAGAACTATTTCAATGAAAAAATGAGTGGTGGAAGTAGTTCAGGAAGAACTCCAAGAAGTGGAGGATTCGGTTCTAACAATGGAAGTTTTGTTAGAAGGTCCAGAAGAAGTAGTGTTAATACTGTGGCTGGAAGATTACTTGCATTATCATCATCAACCGATTTAAAGAAATTAGAAGAAACCAAGAAATACAATGTTGATGAAAAAGGTGCGGTTGTCATGGAACATGAATTGGGTAAGGTCATTGGGTTTGGTGCCTGGGGTACCATCAGAGAATGTACTGACAGACATGGTACAGTTAGAGCTATGAAGATTGTTAAATCAAGCAGGGACTTGGAAAGCAGTAGATCTTCATCACCAAATAGAAGTGGTTCTGATTCCGGCTCTACCCAAACTCATAATCCTAAAGTGTTACAGGTTTTCAAAAAAGAAATTGAGATTTGGAAACAATTACAGCATCCAAATGTTTTACCATTGTTAAAGTATTGGGAAACCGACAATGCTATATTTTGTATTACCAATAGAATTTATGGAGGTACATTATTTGAGCTAGTTTCATCATGGGGGCTTTTTAAAGGGGGGTTAATGAATACATCTGGACCAATTGAATTTTCAATTGAAGGTCAAACTCATAGATTGAGACAAGTTATCAAAGTTGCAAGACAAATTGTTGAAGGCTTAATTTATATGCACCAACAAAAAGGAATTGTTCATGGAGATCTTAAATTGGAAAATGTATTGGTTGAAAAAGACGATCATGATGAGTTAAAGATGATTTTATGTGATTTTGGTATGTCTAGAGTATTCAGTTCAAGACTTAGTAGAAACCCATCTTTAAGAAGAATACCAACAGAAGAAGATGAAGATACTTTGATGATGAGAAGTAAATCTTCTACCACCGATCTAAGACGTCCTTATTATGGAGGTGATTCCCCAAGTACCAGAAAATTAAACTTGGGATTTAATGATGATTCCAAGATAGGTATTTCCAATTATTCAAAACCTCATGGTCCTTCATTACAGTCAGTTGACCTAACTCCAGTTCAATCAGCATCTGGAGGATCTTTAATGGACTTTAAAAGAAAAAACCAAACTAATTTGCATCATGAATCTACTATTGATTCAGATTTACCACATTCTCATATTGGATCTTTACCATATGCAGCACCGGAATTATTATCTCCATCCCCACCACCGTTGGGACCGCTGGCTGATATATGGGCTTTAGGTGTATTGATGTACACTATGTGTGTGGGTAAATTACCATTCCAACATCAATATGAACCTAGGTTAAGAGCTATAATCACTGCTGGTAAATATAGTAAAAAGGATTTAAGAAAAGCATGTTTGCTTGAATGGGTATACAAAGAAGATGAAGACAATGATGATGAAGATAAGCTTCCAGAATCCTTAATGTTTAACTCTCCATCACTTGTGGATATGCAAAGACAAGAAGAGTTGAAAGATTTACAAAAATCATGGAAGAATTTGGTAGAACAAGCACAGAAAAGAGGTAACATTAAACCTGAGCATGAATTTCAATGCTTGTATAATATTATCACTGGATGTTTGGAGTTGAATATAACTAAACGTTGGGATTTGGAAATGATTCATGATACTCTTCAACAGTATGAGATTTATTATAATGACGAATTCAGTAAGGAACACGAAAAGTCCAGCGCAATCACTGAAGTGAGCAACTCTAGTGAATGATGATAGCCATGATGGTGGTAGCCAGCTACTTTTGAGTTGAAATGTTGTTTCAATTTCCTAATGTATGGCACTCTCCTAGTATTGGGTTGCAATGGGTTCCAATGTATTTTTAAATTGTCTTGCAATTGTTCCGTTTTGGGGTGTCGCCTGAGACAGAAAATTAAACAGTGCTCATAAGCCACCGAAGGAAAAGCCGGAACCAATAGAGGGAAGCTGGCGAACACCCCACCCTCCGCTCAGCAAACCTTAATGAGCTGGCGGGGTTGTTTTTTTTAACCTTAAAAAGCCAATCCCGAACCATCCATTACAGTTGAACAAATTTCATTGCTCATACTGATTCTCTTAGAATAATAATACCCTCTTTAATATGTACAAACACATTACACCCAAACATACTCAAACCCTGTTTAATTATCTAATAAGGGTATGTTTGAGTTCATTACGATGTATAATTAATTATTACGAGTATACGATTAATGAATCTCCAAAAAAAGATTTTTAGTTCTAAGACCCTTTCATGTAGATGCAAATAAAAGTGACAAATGTACAAAAGTCAATTTTCTTATAGATTAGGGAGTGAGCTTCATCCACCAAGTGTTCATAAAGACTTGGCCTAGGGTTCAAAATATACCCGGAACAGATGTGGTATTGGCCCGAGATTTCATGTTTACACACCTTATCTCCAGGTTTTTCTTTTACCCCGAAAACATCGATACAATAAATAAATAAATCGGCGAGGATATACCATCGATCACAAGCAGTTGGGGTAAGGATAGTACTGGAAAATCTAGATTCTTATGTAAGACGTAATGTACCAAAATGTCATTTCCACTAACAATTACAGGCACATAACCACCCCTCATGTCAGAGGAGCTGTTGCCAAGGAAGTACAGGCATAATTTATCCGAAGTGCTGTTTTGATGTGATATGACAGTTGTTGCAGCAGGGTCTGTCTAGGAATATAAGAATTCAGAGTATGGATGTAACGTGGATAATTTTGGTACTACATTTTCAACTGAAGATGATAAGTTTGACAATAAAACATATCTATACAGGGTGACTGACCTCAAATTGCATCATATAACATTATTGTTTCTTTTGATCAACATTTTAAATTTTTTTTTTTTGGCGAAGTTATGGGCTTCTCTTCACGAATACCAATTTCTTTTGTGTCACATCAGTTCCGAGCGCTGACCATGTCTAAATTCATGGATAAAATTTGACGTTTATTCTTCATGTAGGGTAGTAACTAAAATAACGTTTAATTATGAAAATTTTCAGCCAAGATTTCCAGGTAGGGAATAGAGATGCACAGAGTACGTATATAGTGTCACTATAATTATTGAAACTGGTGACGTAAGTGGGCTGATATAATCATTTAGTACCAATAGGTAAAAGAAATAGCAACCATCCAATTTTTTTTTTCACAGATCGGAGTTCATAGTATTGCTATGAGACGCGGAACTACTTGCTAGCAGCCTCGGTGCTATGGTAGTTCCTCTTTGGTCGGATCTCGAAGTAGTTTCAGTGCTCTCATGCAAAGACAAGCAGTGGCTGGAGACGACCCAAGTTTTTAGCATATGAGCCATCGTTACTTTTTATTTTGTTTATTGGGTTAACCAACTCACTAACTATTAACTCTCTTTGATGGCAAGTTCCGATGCCTTGTACTGTATAAAGCCTTTTTCTTTTTTTTTTTTTTTTTTTTTTTTACTTTATTTTTTGCATCTTCCGGTTTGGGAACGGGAAATACAATCTGTCAAGTTACATCATTGATTTATTCCGAGTAACCTGCATCGCAACAAACCGTTTATGAACGTATGAGATTGTTGAGTGGGGTGAATTGCATACAATTGCCCAGCGATTGTTGCATAATATACAGCGGCAATGTGTTAGTGTCATTCGGTCTCCACGGCTTCACACCCCCCCTCCATCCATCATATACGGAAACATGGCTCAGTTATGAACTTTTCTTTTCGAAGAATTGTCAATATTTAAACATTGGAGATTCCTCACACCTTCACGTTCCCTTAATATCCTTTATACATCCATTAATTTTAATTCTTATCATATAATCTTATACAAAAATGGGATTTGATTTATGGGCTAGAACCAGTCATGCTGGTGTTAGAGGTAGAAAGCTTAGAGCTTTCATCACTATTACAGCCGTTACCGGTTTCTCTTTGTTCGGTTACGATCAAGGTTTAATGTCGGGTTTAATTACTGCTCCTCAATTTAATGATGAATTCCCCGCCACCAAAGCTAAGGGTGAACACGATCGTCATGCCACTGTCATTCAAGGTGCTGTTACTTCCTGTTATGAATTAGGTTGTTTCTTTGGTGCTATTTTCGTTTTAACCAGAGGTGATCGTTATGGTAGAAAACCCATGATTGTTTCTGGTGCTATCATTATTATTATTGGTACTATTATTTCCACTGCTGCTGTCAAAGACTCTTGGGGTCTTGGTCAATTCGTTATTGGTAGAGTCATTACTGGTATTGGTAATGGTTTCAACACTGCCACTATTCCTGTCTGGCAATCCGAGATGTCTAGAGCTGAAAACAGAGGTAAATTGGTCAACTTGGAAGGTTCCGTTGTTGCTGTTGGTACTTTCATTGCCTACTGGTTAGATTTCGGTTTATCTTATGTTAACACTTCTATTTCTTGGAGATTACCAGTTGCTGTGCAAATTGTTTTCGCAGCCGCATTATTCGTTGGTATTGTTCAATTGCCAGAATCTCCAAGATGGTTAGTTGCTCATGACAGAAAAGCAGAAGCCATGGAAGTCTTGTCTCATCTTAACGATGTTGACACCAATGATGATATTGTACATGCCGAAGTCACTGTTATTTCTGATGCCATTAACTCTTTCAAGAGAGCTCAACTTGGTTTCAAAGATTTATTCTCTGGTGGTAAGTCCCAACATTTTCAAAGAATGCTTATTGGTGCTTCCTCCCAATTCTTCCAACAATTTACTGGTTGTAATGCTGCTATTTATTATTCTACTGTTTTGTTCGAAAATACTATTGGTTTAGAAAGAAGATTATCTTTAATTTTGGGTGGTGTTTTCGCAACCATTTATGCCATTTCTACTATTCCATCCTTTTTCTTGATTGATACTTTAGGTAGAAGAAAGTTATTCTTGATTGGTGCTACCGGTCAAGCTATTTCTTTCACCATTACTTTTGCTTGTTTGATCGATGATACTAAACAAAATGCCAAGGGTGCTGCCGTTGGTATCTTCTTGTTTATTGTCTTCTTTGCTTTCACCATTTTACCATTACCATGGATTTACCCACCGGAAATTAACCCATTAAGAACTAGAACTGTTGCATCTGCTATTTCTACTTGTACTAACTGGTTAACTAACTTCGGTGTTGTTATGTTTACTCCAATTTTCATTGATGCTTCTAAATGGGGTTGTTACTTGTTCTTTGCTTTAATGAACTACGCTTTCATCCCAATTATTTTCTTCTTCTACCCAGAAACTGCTGGTAGATCATTGGAAGAAATTGATATCATCTTCGCTAAGGCTCATGTTGATGGTAGACAACCATGGAGAGTTGCAGCCACCTTGCCTAAGTTGACCTATAAGGAAGTCGAAGAACAAGGTAACCAATTAGGTATCTATGATGGTGACATGGAAAAGGACAAGATGGAAAACAGAGAAGTTACTTCTGAATTTTCCGATAAAGGTGACGGTTCTGATTCTCCAAATGAAGGAGAAGCTCCTTTACAACAAAGACCAACCGAAGTTTAATGATACCCTAATAAATTACGAGTGTATTAAATATACAGTTAATAGAACGAACTACAAATTATATTTATTATTGAATCTTAATAAATCAATATACAATTTAAAAATTTAAAAATTTAAAGACAAATGTAGAATACTTGCAAATAGTATCATTAACAAGGAAAGACCAGGGTTGTAATATCAAATTCTCGGTGATAACCTGATCTTGGAAATTTACCAGAATGTTTTATCACCGCACGATGATGCGATTTGGTGCTAGCCAAGCCACTTTGGAAGTCAGTAACCCTCATCAACTAACATCAAGGCTCATTGACAAGTTGGGGTAATGCGTATTGCATGTGAAACAAACCATCGTAGTTTGATGCTCATTTCTTTTCTTTGGGTTTGGCGTTATTCGGGGAAAAAGAAACATAATTAAGTTACGAAGTTAGTTTATAAATCCTAAATGTTGTTGAGGGATTTTAACCTTTGCTTATTCCAACCAACCAATAAGAAAAGCAAGTATGTCAATAAGCTAACTAGACAAATGTTTATAATGGGAGTTATGCTCATTTGCTTTATGTGTATAGGCAAAAGTTAATGATCTCTTGAAAAATACAAAGGAAGCATTCAAGTTTTAAAGAATTGAAAGAAGTCAATATTATGTGGAAAACAAACCAAAGAAATTAAAATAAAACCCAACTTGAAATAAAATTCCCACATCCCAATGATGGTTGAAATAATTATTTATGAGGCATCAACTATGCATGAATAATACCATAGATTGGTCTAGATAACACCTTGAAGATACTTTTTTTATAGTAGCTGCCCTTATATAAAAAGAAAAAAGTTCTTTAATATCCACTCTACCCGAAATATCTTACAGTATTGCTTGATTATTAACACCAACCGAACTATGACAGATGGGCCTCTTCTAATTTTTTTGCCTTTGCAAAAGTAGCATACCCACATAGTTGGGAATGGCTGCAACATTTCAAAAACCGAGAGCAAAACAATCCTTCCCCCATTTGACAAAAGCAAATCCTTAACCGACAATAGCAGCAATACTCTGAGAATACACCACTTAACGATAAATTTAAATTGTGCAATTACATTAAGTATCTATTTGTATTGTATTTGATTCTAAACATTGTACCTTTTACACTGGAGCCAATAAATAGGGATTAAATCATGAGTTGCTTAAAGGATTATTAATATACTTAGTTGGAAGTTTGAGAAATTTGCACCACAATTTTACCACTTGCTTTATTGGTTCCAAGCTTTTTGATGGCTTGATCAAGCTCATCAAATTGGTACACACTATCGATAAATGGCTTGATTTTTCCAGCTTCAAATAACTTAACACCATTGTCAATCCATTCTCTTTCCGGTCCTAAAAATACCACTTGGTAGTGGTACGGAAGCAAACCTAAGGCGGACTTGAGTCTTCTTAAGAGAATGAATGGATAATCCTTGATATAAGCCAGTAAACTGAATGCTCCAAAGTTGATTTTAGAATCACCAACAATAGTACGATAGTGGCCACCTTTAACAAGAATGTTGTTCAATTGTGGAAAAAGGTCACCATTACCAGTTGTGTCAAAAATGTAATCAAATTGTCCAGTAGATGCTACAGATTCCAAAACAGGGTTCAAAATAGACTTGTGCTTTGTGTAGTCAATGATAGTATCGGCACCTAACTCCTTGGCTAAAGGAGCAGAATTACCGGAACAAGTAACGACAATTTTTTTCACACCTTCAAGTTTGGCCATCTGAACATTGTAACGACCAACAGAAGTGGATGAGCCAAGAATAAGCACTTTTTTGTCTTTTAATTCTAATCCATGGAGTAAGTAATCGGTAGTACCATACACTAATGGGAAAGAAGCAGCCTCGACCAGAGTCAAGTTCTTTGGAGCAAGTCCAAATGCCATCAGCTTACTGAAAACATCAAGCAAAATATATTCTGCCACAGTACCTTGATTTTCACGTCCAAGGTATCTTACCCCACATAATTTATCACCTATCTTCCAGTTTTTTACAGATACAGCATTAGACCCAATGGCTTCGATGGTACCAGCAAAATCCCTACCAAAGCCAACCTTACTACGATTGAAAGGCACTGCTGGAGCTTGTTGAAGAATCACATCAATGGGGTTCAAAGCTGCTGTCTCTATCTTAACCAAGATCTTATTTGGAGCAACATTGTAAGTACCATCTGGCTGTTTCAAAAGAGGGATAGTTTCCTCGGTAACTTGGAGTGGATAGGCCCCCTTTTGATAGGTGTAAGCCTTGTATTTGAGAGTGCCTGAGGTGAAAGTCATTGTGGATGGTTCAAAACAGTCACAACAAGCTTGCTCATTTATAGACCAAAGTAGTGGCAATCTTGATTTATCAGCATTCGTTGTTATTCATCAATGGAAAGCATATGAAAGCAATCGAAAACACTTGGATGTTTTGGATTTTTTTTTTTCGCAGCCATTAGTCATTAACTCCGTCAATTGCGTCTTCGTAACACTTTTATTTTCCGATGGTAGTTGATCGACGGTACCAACAACCGGATAATGTCTAGTGTCACTGGGTCTAATACTAGTCCAATACAGTGACAGAAATTGAAGACATAGCTCAATTCAAGAATTAATTGATTGATAATAAAAAAAAAAATTTTGAAAAATATTCATTTAGTACTAAACGTACAATACATAATTACAACCAGAAATAACTGCAAATATAAGGGAAATTAAATAAGTGGGAACTATCCATATCAATATTATACGTGATCTAATATTTTAAAAAGTTATTCAGAGACAACTTGGACAATAACCTTACCGTTGGCCTTATTGGTTTCAACTTTTTTGATAGCTTGGTCAAGTTCTTCGAATGGGTAAACGCTATCAATGTAAGGCTTGATCTTACCTTCTTCCAACAACTTAATACCATTTTCAATCCAGTCTTTACCTGGGAGTAAGAAAATAAATTTGTAGTGGTAGGAAACGAAACCCAAGAGGGATCTGAATTGTCTGAAGAAGGCAGAAGAGTAAGACTTGGCGTACTTCATCAAACTGAGCAATCCAAAGTCGATCTTGGTATCACCAACAACGGTACGGTAGTGACTACCCTTGACAAGAACATCGTCCATGTTGGCGAAAAGATCACCATTACCAGCAGTGTCGAAAATGTAGTCAAATTGACCTGATTCCTTAACAGATTCCAAGACTGGGTTCAAAATGGACTTGTGTTGAGTATAGTCAATAATATTGTCGGCACCTAATTCCTTGGCCAATTCTATAGAACGGGTGGAGCAGGTAACAACAATTTCCTTAGCACCTCCAAGCTTGACCATTTGAACGGTGTATCTACCAACAGAGGTAGAGGAACCAAGAACAAGAACCTTCTTGTTGGCGAAGTCTAAACCTTCGAGCAAGTAGGCTACAGTACCATAGACCAATGGGAAAGAAGCAGCTTCATTCAAGGTCAAATTCTTTGGAGCAACAGCGTAAGCAAAATCCTTTCCAAAGGCATCAATTTCAATGAATTCAGCCGCGGTACCTCTTGATTCTTTTCCAAAGTAACGAGTACCACATAAGTTATCACCAACCTTCAAATTTTTGGCAGCAGCAGCCTTGGAACCAATGGCAGCGATGGTACCAGAGAAGTCTCTGGCGAAACCGTGCTTGCCACTGAAAAATGGAATTGGTGGAACTTGCTTAACGATGACATCGACTGGGTTCAATGCGGCTGAATGGACCTTAACTAAGATCTTATTTGGGGCAACATTGAAAGAGCCATCGGCTTGCTTTTCGAGGGTAATTTTCTCGGTGGTGATCTTGAATGGGTCGCCTTTGCCGGATGAAGTGTAGGCCTTGTAGCTGAGAGTATCCGAGGTAAAAGTCATGATGAAAAGTGAGATGGAGATGTGGAGAATCAAAGTGGGGCCGCACTAATTAAGGTTTATAGATGGATTACGTAATCGGCATAGTTCCATGGTCACGTGAGATGGGGGTCTTCTTGGGACAGGGTATCACAAGAATAGTGTGCTAGTACGGTAGAGCACGCACTGAAACAATATATGAAGAGTGATTTTGAATCTAGCTGCTTGTAGCTGGAAAGCAGCAGCCAAACCAAAGTGCAAATATTGCTGAAGTCAGGGGAGATGGGGCCAACGCTGGGCCAATTTCATCGATTTCCCCAGCGTAAATCACAGAGTAAGGGGGAAAAATCCGACAGAATGGAAAAAGCACCTTCTTATGTCATTTTCTTACTGTTGTGGAGCAATCAAATGACTGTCTGGATCCATCGTCCTTGGCTGCGAAATTAGTTATGTGAGCTGGAACAAACTCCAATTATGGCTGGGAAAAAAGGAAGAAATCTGTCCCAAAGCACGATATTGGTACTACCAGTAAAGAAGACCGGATTTTCTTTACCAGAGAAGTTTCAACACCACCCAGATTCGGTGACTCTCACTCCGTTCCTATTACTCTGTTCCTTTTACTCTCTTAACTGGTTAAAGTCGCGATTTATTTTCTGCCAAATTTCACACGTGACACAATTTTCTATTTTAGGACAGATCAACAATAGCCCAAAGCTTCTACGTACTTTAACGACCTTGAGTCCAGACTACACTCTACATAACCACAGAGAACACACATCCGTTCTACCATTCGCTAGTTGGACCAACAAAAAAAAAGAAGAAGCACAAAAAGCAATCACACTAATAACGATACATCAAAATGGGCTTACCAGAAGGATACACTTTTAGAAAGTTAGAACGTTCAGACTATGACAACTCTTACATAGAGACTCTTAAACATTTGACCACTGTTGGTGAAGTTTCAAAGGAATCTTTTGAAGATTTGTTCAACCACTGGGAAGCTTTATCTGAGATCTACCAACCACACGTTATCGTGAACCCTAAGGGAGTTGTTGTTGCCACTGGTATGCTTGTTATAGAACGGAAATTGATCCATGAATGTGGTAAGGTAGGCCATATTGAGGATATTGCGGTGGCTAAATCTGAACAGGGTAAGAAATTGGGCCATACCATGATTTCGAAATTAACTGAGCTTAGTGAAAGTACTGGTGCTTATAAGGTGATTTTGGATTGTTCTCCTCATAATGTGGGATTCTACGAGAAGTGTGGGTTCACTAATGCTGGGGTTGAAATGGTTAAAAGGGCATGTAATTAAAAATTATAGACTAGATTTTTTCAAGGGCCTGGATGTTAGTATGAATATTGAATGAATAAACACTATAAAAAACGAAGGTGTTTCATGTTCAGTTATTTTGTTTGACTTCGTTATTTCTTGACATATCCCAACGTTGATGATCCTTTTCTCTTCACTTTTATGATTATATACGTACCTCAAGAGACACAATAGAATTTCCCCGTATCACCTTAAGGTTAGTATTATATTTGCGGTATTCGAGATAGTATCTCTATGAGATGAGCATCAGATCCTGAACTGTCTCAGATAGAGATACCTTGAACTTGGTGGAAGGGTTTCGGAAACCCACTCCTTGGAGCCTATTATACGTACTATTGTTCCAATACTGAGCTTATCGCCGTTATCTTGTACTTCTAAGGCTTCAGCCAATGTTATGTTCAAAAAGACCTGGTGGTTAGTATTGATGGTCCGATGGTGCATGATAGACAGCGTAGCTGCATTGATAATGATTCTAATACGTACGTCATATCCACGTAATGTTCCTGTCACTTTCCTGCTGCCGTTGAGCTGCACAGAAACCTTCTTATCCATGTACTAGAAGAAATGTTAGTAGAGTGGCTAGAATACCATAAAAAGAATCCATTGAAAAGAGCACTCGGGTGAAACGAGTCAACCTCGCGAACGGCTACCTTTCTTAGGTTCATATAAGAAGACGAATACGTACACCTTTCAATTCCGGAGCTGAAACCATGGTGTGTGAGGAGGAACGAAGTGCTATATAATCTAGATAATCTGTATATTTTCAGTTTGACGTCCTGCACCATGCATGTTTATATACAAATCAAAAGGTATAAAGAGGAAACAATACTCACTAAAGATACCAGTGATTGAGCCCTCTCCATGAGCAACATACAGGATATAACCACACTATCGGACCTTTTGACCACATCTCCAAACCAACCCAATCCTTCCGGCGAAAACAGCACCGAAAATGGTGCCAAATCAAGTAGTTTAAAGCTCGATTTAGCTACAAAAGTCTCCAATGAGTCCCAAGATTACACCAATATGGAAGAGCTTCTTCAGCAGCAAAGTGAAAAACTCACGCTTGTGGGCGAACGGAATGAATTGCTCAAAAAACGGGTTGGTTTACGTGATTCAGTTGACGAATTAAGAGTAAAACTCAAGTATCTACAGGATAAGCAATGCCAACAGGCCACCAAACAGAAATTGGCACAATTGCTCGAAGACAATCAACGAGATGTGGTGGAGCGTGCCACGACTCCTTCTATGAATGCCAATAATGATGACGACGAGATTCTCCAAAATTTAAATGTTTTACCTTCTAACAACTGGGACGATCGGTTGGAGATGATCAAGAAGTTTTATCCCTTCATAGAGCTTGAAAAAGTGGGTACAAAAAATTACTACGAAAATGATAATTTGATACGGACCATAGAGTATATGGTAGTATCGCCTTTGCTTTTCAGGATTTCGTTTAGCTTGTTGATTAATTCAAGAAATGAAAGTATAGTTCAGATCATAGTACCCGAAAAGAGCGCCATAAACAGGTTGAAAAAATCAAAGGTAATCCCCCAACAGCTCACCACTTTGAGCATACTTTCACCTACCTTCACCCAAGCATTGGCCACCCAGTATATCCCTGATAGCAAGATAAACTTGGTGATGTACGGGCTATCTTCGCTAGCCAATATTCTCCATAAGCGAGTCTCGACGCTCTACAAATTGATTAGAAAATATGCCAATTATATTGAAGATCCCCGTCTTTCTCCATTGCTCCAGAATGATGAATTGACCGACAACGTCAAGCTTTTCGCCATACTCAAACTGTTGGACAACTTAAAGTTTATCAAAGACGAGCATACCGTCAACTTGCGATGGGAAATAGTGTTAATTGACGTGGTGACAGGCGAATGTGGCTCGAGATTGACTTTGGGGATATTTGACGGAAAGCTGGCCTTTCCTGTTAACGACTTGTTTACCAAGTTGGTGGAAACTCACGGAGTGGTTAGTGGTGTGGAGATGGTTTTAGGTAAGTTGAATAACCAGTCAACAAAGGATTCAAAGCAATAACTAATTTTAAAAATTAATAATCATAGAGTAACTAGCACAGCAGCAACATTAATTAATTCTACAGGATAGGTTTTAATTTTGATAATATTCGTACATTAGATATTTAATTCCTTAGATATTTATCATTATATTCACACCAGGACGATTTTATAGTTTGCGTCCCTTTTATATATTGTACTACAATCTTTTGAAGCTACTATTTTGCTTATTTGTCCATCGATGGTGGTTGAAAGCACCAGTTATAATACACACATTAGTACATCGTCAAATTTCACTTCTGAATTTTTTTTGATCTGGTCATTATTAGTTTTTCATGTGATGATTATTAAAACAATCACTTAATGTCAACTGTATTGTTTTCTAAATCAAACAGAATTTGTTCAGTTTGTGAAGTTCCATTTCTGATTCTCTTTAAAAACCAATCGTTACAATAAGTAGCCAATTGCAACAAAAATGAATCAGTTTCACTAATAGAATTGAATTCATGAACTGGAAGGAAATCAAAAGCCAACTCTTCATCCGTCAACTGTTCACGAGGTTGATGTGCTTCAGGAACTTGACGTAAGTCCAATGATTTTCCAAATTGTTGATATATATATGACTCCAACCCATTGATAAGGTCATACCGTATATCTTCCCATTCAATACCCAATAATTTGTTTCCAATAGTCTTTTTGTATTTGAAATATCTGTAGATCCAATTACCCAAAATAATGGTTTTCTTATTGAACGAAGCAGTACTTGCTTTGGATGATGTTCTAACTTGATAAATGATTGGTTTAGATCTATCAACAACATCTTTTTGAGCAAAAATTGATGAGAAATCTTGAGGTGTATCAGAAATATAAGATGAAGTGGTGTATATTTCGGATAATTCATGCAAATTTTCCTTGGAAAATTCCAATTGATCTATTCTGGCCTTGGAATTGATAGGATTATTTGGTGAAAAGTCAATGGCTTGGTAATTTTCATCCAGGAAATCAACGGAGCTTTCTGACTCATCACTACTATAATGTTCTTCGTTTCCTGCGGAGACCATAGTTTTGGTCAATGGTGATGGTCCTATTTTACCTAAATTCATCTTCTTACCTCTCTTCTTTTTTCCCTTTTCACCGGTCAACAGTCTCTTCTTTTCATCATAGTCATTATAATCATCATGAATATCATTATCATTTTCATTAGCTGCTGCTGCTGCTGCTGCTGCTGCTGCAACAGCTGCAAGTTCACTTTTAGATTTGTTTCCACGCTTTGGTGTACTGTTGTGTTCCTCATCGGCCAAGTATTGTAATCTTGTCTTGTACATTTGTTCAGAGTATTTTATTTCAAATTCGGTGTCTTTATCGAAATTTTCCATTTGATCTTCAGGAATGTATTCCACTGGTGGAGGAACGGAAGCACCGAAAGGATTTTTTTCGAGTTCTTCAGGTGTAAAACTGGTTTCGAGGTATGTATAAAGTAACCATAAAAATCTCTGAGCTCTATTTTTTGGATACATTCTTGGATTCAAAAAAAATTCCATAAAGGAATTGAAAAGGCCATTTGCAGGATCTAATGGTTCAGTTTCAAAGTATGGAATTACCTTGTTGTAGTTACTAAGTAAGAATATGGCTTGTATAACGTTTGTGTTTGGTTTCTTTTCAGCTGGCAGAGAAAGTATTTCTTCCAAGGATTTAACAACATCATCACCTTCACAAACAGCCTTAAGGATAGACTTGAGCCTTGGAGTATCTTGAAGTGGCTTTGAGCCTCCATATTGTGGGTCTGCTTGAAGAGATGGAATGGAATGGTAAGTACGTAAAGTAGAACGCATTTCAGGAACGAAATTGATGGTAGTATTCATTCTACCAGCGTTAACAAGAAGGCAGACTTTGGAAACTGATTTTCCAAGATCCACATCTTTGATCAATCTTTCTTTAAGAATCTTGGAACATTTGGAAGATTCCACAAGGGACCTTATGTAGAGTTCAGAAAAGGTTATCTTTGAACCATTGTTGGCAGCAGGAATATCACAGTATGGAAACTCATTGGTAAAAACGGCATTGGTATCATCGAACAATTCTTGGAGGAAATCATGCTGAATATCTTTACGCCAGAATGGTTCACCATCGGCTTTTTTAAGGTGACGACACTTGGGGATGGTGGAGTTGGTGTACTTTCTTCTTTTCTTCTTGGCATGAGCAGGGTCATCGTGATCCTCAACGGAAGTACCATTGGTGCTACCATTGGAGTCTACTGGGCCAGAGTCGGCGCTTCCATTGGTACTACCAAAACCATTGGAACCGTTGATTAGGCTAGATCCGTTGGGGTTTAAGATGCTAGAGCCATTAAGCACGGAAAGTGATGGAGAGTTGGTCATGGGTCTTCCAGAAAGGCCAGGAGGAACGAGAGCGTTGGTTATGACTGCTGGGGCACGGAGAGTGGTGAGATGGACAGGAGGAGAAGCGGAACCAGCAGCAACAGGAGGACTGGAGCTGACAGGAGCAGCAGCGGTACTGCCCACTACTGGCGATTGGACTGGGGCTGCTTGGGTTGGGGCTGCTTGGGTTGGGGCTGCTTGCACAACTGGGACAGGGGCTGATCCAGTCATTGGAGCCTGTACTGGAGTTTCAACTGGTTGAACTGGTTGCAATGGTTCGATTGGTTGAGGTGGAGCTTGAACCGGAGGAGCCTGTACTGGAGGAGCCTGTACTGGAGCTGGTTGTGGCTGTTGTTCATCAACAGGTTTCTTAGAAGTCACCAAACTGGAGATACTGAGACCACCTCTTTCATGCGACGGTTCAGCAATATCAGCCGATTCCTTTGAAACATAGGTATCATGTATGGGATCGTAACTCATGGTATGATGTATGATATGATATATGATACTTAGCAAGGGTTAAGGTAGACAGAAGTAAACCCAATCGGCAATGAAAATGAGGCAAGTTTGCTTTGGAAAAACGTGTATATAAATTGAGGCGCCGCCGACCTCTCTTGTTTTTCGTTATAGGGCCGATCAAAAATTGTGACGATTTATTGTTCGATTCGATAAGATGGTGAAATTACAGAAAAGTGAAAAATAATCAATTACGAACGCGTAGATATCAAGTGAAGAGCAAAAGGTATCGATATATAAACGGGATTCAAGCATACAGTTTGGTTGGCGGAACGATATTGGTGTACGCTGTTAGTGGGCACGGTGTGGGGGGTTCGGGAGGTTGGACGTTCAATCACTAAGCGTAGTGTAGTGAGTAGGGCTAACCCAATGAAACAGTGCGAACGTTACTCCTACCACTACCAAAGAAAAACCAATAGGCGGCGAAATGGGTTGGTAAAATCTCGTGACATACTGGCTACTGGCAGGGGTCTAGCTCCCACTTTGGACTTAGCATAATCAACAGGTATAACCAAATGCCAGATACCCTTAGAGACCGATACTTCACATGTGTTACTATACATAAATTGGTATGTCTATCTATCTATATAAATATATATATATATATATATAAATTTAGGTAGCTACTGAGGCGTATTCGCTTTATGGTGTTTATTTTTTTTATCCTGTTTCTGCTAATTACCAGTTTCTTTTCCGCATGTGAGCTGGCCTGCTTTGGTGCACCTTCTACTGGCCCTGTCTTGATTCGCGCGATCTCTGGCTATTACACAATGTGACCAAGGTTGGAGGGTTCAGGGTGAGAACTCTTGGCTTGAACCAGGCTCTCTCTTGCCGGCAGTGTCACAGCACGGGAAACATCAATTTTTTGGTGTATCTGGACCTGTCCATTAGGTGAGGCCCCAAGTACCACTTGGTTGGTGATTTCCTCAAACTATCAAGAGACCAGTTCCGGCCCATCACGTGCTTTCAGGACTTCCGGCCGCTGGTTCATTACACAATAGCCCATGTTAAAAACCCCACAGTGTGGCCTATGTCTAAGAACAAGACTTAGACTAAATGATAAGGCTCCTGAAACTACAGATGCCGCTTTTCAGATCGTTTTCCGAGCTGAAGTCCCTGTGGCGTCCCTTTTGCTCTCGTCAAAAAGTGGTCACGTGCAGACACCCGGATATCCTATTTAGGCACCACCAAAGATAACTTCTCTATCATTAGTAGCTAAGACCATATACGTTATTGAATATGAGCCGAATCGATAGAATAGAGATTCCACTCTACGTTTCCTGGTAACTTTCGAATTTTCTCTCGCTATATGTCTAGACTTGCTTCTCCACAGTAATGCTAGCGAGACGTTGGCCCCACCCATTGCGACATCCCCCTACTTCTCGCGCTGGTGTCGCAGTATTTACCACCTCTAACTATCTTTACATCACTAAATCAATCTACACATAACACCAACCACATTCCCCATCGCCCCATTCCCCCATTCCCCCATTCGTGTAATTCACCATGTCGTCTTGGAGACAGTTCCAATTGTTCGACTTCACACCCATCCGTGATCCCAACTACCAAACGGTAGATCCCCTCTACTCCGACCCCAGCTTATCGGCCATCCATGCCACCACTTCATACTTGACTAGTGCCGTCAATAACAGCTTCATCAAAGTGATAAATCCCAAGGATTTCACTCTGGTGAGGACATTTCAAGCATACGAGATCGATTACCGCATTACTTTCATCAAAAATGTCCCCAATTCCAATCTACTTGTTACATTAGCCGAACGTCAAGGCTCACCCGCCATTCTTAAACTTTGGGACCTTAATAAGATCATTCATTTGGACTCCAATGAAACCAAACAAGAACGATTCAAGTTCAAAACCCAAGTTCTTATCACCAATGGTGATAATTCCTATCCCATCAGCTGTGTGCAGTTCAATGATGAGCTTACATGTGTAGCTATTGGTTATACCAATGGTAAAGTCATTCTTGTGAGAGGTGACTTGTTACGAGACAGAGGTTCCAAACAACGGAACTTATTCGAATCAACTGACCCGATCACAGGAGTACAATTCAATAAAAATAATGATATTCTTTATGTCACCACCACCTCCAAAATCCTTACTGTATTGACTACAGGTAGGAACAATGGCAAACCAGCAAAAATCTTATCCACCAAATCTGGAGTAGACCTCAATTGTTCAGATATTGTCCCTAAAACCCAAGATTTGGTGATAGGAAACCACAAATCCATCAAGTTCTATTCACAACAAGGTGAAGTCAATTCAATTGCATTCGAAGTATCAAAATCTAGAATATATTATATTAAAAATTCCACCAAAAATTATTTATTACTTGTATCAACTCAAGAAGAAGAAATAGCTTCAAATAAAAAATTAGTGACCAGAATTCTTATATTGGATTTGGATAATTATCATATTTCCTTCAATTTAATGATCCCTAATAATGTTATAAGTCATGTTTTTGAAATGGGACAAGATATCTATCTTTTATCTAATGATGGAATATTATATAAACTTCATGAAAAGCCTATCAACCAACAAATAGAAGCCATATTACAAAGGGAATTATTTACAGTGGCATATAATTTGGCTAAAAAGAATCAATTGCCTTCTGATACCCTTCTCAGAATCCAAAAATTACACGGTGAGTTTCTTTACGATAAGCAAAATTATGAAGACTCCATTGCAGTATTCATTAAATGTTTGTCACTCTTCAAGAACATATCCAAAAAGGATGACGATGAAGAAGAAGACTTGGAAGATTTTGTTATGAATATCATCACTAAATTCAAAGACGTGGCCAATATATCAAATCTTACTAAGTTCTTGTATGAACTTTACCATTTAAACATTGCCAATAACGACCATATCACCTTGCTTTTATGCTGTTATTGTAAATTAAAATTGGTTGATGATCTTGACAAGTTTATTGATAACTTGGACTTGGATGACACATCTTCATTCCAAGACTTGAATTATCAATTAATTATAAACTTGTTTCAAGAATGTGGATATTTTGACCAAGTGATTAAACTTCTCTATAAATTAAATCAACCAAGTTTAATTGTCGGCATTCAATTGAATCACCTTCAACACCCGAAACAGTCATTAAACTTTATCAAGAGCTTACCAATTGATGATCTTTTGCTTATCTTAATAGAGCACTCTAAATCATTATTGGATTTCCTCCCAATTGCAACTACTGAATTATTGATCAATGTCTTTACTGGTAAATATCAACTCAATGAAGAATTCAGGGAATCCTTCATGCAAGAATCCAAGGTGAACCCAGAACCTGAAGTCACTCATACTCATAAAGGAGATGATGCATCTTTGTTTCCATTGAATAGTTATAAGGCATTTTTGGCATACTTGAGACTGGAAGGTGAAGCCGAAGAAATTTCTGCTGAAGATGAAGAACCATCTGGACCAACATATCTTCCACCTCGTCCTAATTTAATCTATCCTAGTTTTATGAATCACCCTAATGAATTTGTTATTTTCTTGGAAGCATGTGTTGAAACATTTGACAAGTACCAAGGAAATATCAATGATAAAAAAGAGTTGTTGATGACTCTTTTGGAAATGTACCTCAGTCTTGCAAAAGATGAAGAAACCCAAGGAACCAAGAACTCTTGGATAGACAAGGCTAAGCAATTGGTTGAAACCAATAATGAATTTCTTGATAACTCTTCTTTATTATTAGTTTCTCACATTTATGACTTTAAAGAGGGTGAAGCATTATCTAAGGAACAAGCTGGATTTGAAGAAAGTTTGTTTACAAGTTATCAAATTGCAGGAGACGTTGAAGGATGCTTTGATGTGATTAAAAAATACGGAGATCAAAGACCAGAATTGTTCAAATTAATGATGAAGTTCATGGTATCCAAGCATCTGATTTTTGAGCAAATTTCACAAAATGATTTCAAGTTTGTATTGAATAAAATCGATAAGCTCAAAATCATGAATCCTTTGGAAATCTTACAAGTCTTAACTAGTGGAGATGATAATGACTTTGTTACTTTAGGATTGATAAAGGATTATTTAATTGATTTTATTGATAACCAGACTAAGGAAATCAGCAATAACCACAAATTGATAGACTATTATGAAACAGAATCCACCAAGAATTCCGTCAAACTCACTGAACTTACTAGCAAACCGTTTGTCATTCAAAATAACAAGTGTTCAGAGTGTAAGATGAAGCTCGATTATCCTGTTATACACTTTAGATGCAAACATTCATACCACCAAAAGTGTCTTAACGAGAACTTGATTGCGTCTTCAGTAGGAGAGTCCACCGAAAAGTTATGTCCTATTTGTGTGAATGAAATTGATGATATCAGAACCATTAGATCTAATCAATTCAAGTCTAAGGAAACTGTTGAGGTGTTTGAAAGTACATTGAACGAAAGTAAGGATAGATTCAAGTATATCAGTGAGTATTTGGGTAAAGGTGTCATGGAAAACGAGTCTGTGACTCTCCACTAATAGATGCCGTAATAATAGTTTATTTTTGTAATGTTCAGACTGTACTCTGATCATATATAGGTCTACAATCTAATAAAATGCAGTAAGTAACTTTTTGGCTGCGAAAACGCACTGTTGGTGACGACAAGACGCGAGTGAGGGACTACAAAAATCAATACCATAGCTGCAACCTCTTCCAACGTGGAGTATATACTTGATCTTATTATTATAATGCTAACCCACATCTGGTCAAGTTGTACGTGAGTCCTCTGACTTGGTGTCGAGTGTCGCAAAACCAGTTTCGCAGTAATTTTGCAGTCAATCTGAAACAAACCTGAAGGCAGATCCGATGAGTATATATCAAACGAATATATACGCTCTTCTAGCCCCCTCTAATTTTCAGAATTGTCTAGAAAGTACTAATAACCTGATGATACCAATACGCAAGAATGCAAGAGAAATAGCAGCTAGAAGGAGCAAACATATCTCATGGCAACCACCTTCACTGTCAAGAGCCACTGTAACTAGTGGATCTAGCTCATATAGCTATAGTTACTATGATGGAGAAGACATTTATTGTCCTACTTGGCTAAAAACACCAACTAAATCTTCCAGTGGCTTACTGGACGTGCTGGCGAAAAGGGACTTTTGGGAGAGTAAAGTGGAAGACCGGATTAGTGCTCAACCTAATGAGAAACAGAATAATCTTAGAAAGAACAATACACACGAAGTGATGTCACCTAGGCTGGTAAATTTGAAGCAGAATACACTTAGAATGGAGTTTCAGAAAGGTGATGGCATTTCTGGATATGAAGAGGCTACAGTGGATTTGCTAGAATATATTTTAGACAACTACGAGTCTACAGAGGAAGGTTTAAGGTATGCGAAAGAACTATTTGATGAAGAGGAGCACCAGAATTTGTTTGGGGAGGTAATACGATTCAATAATTATATAAAAGACTTCAATGAGACGGTTATGACTAGTTTAAGAAAGAGCAAGATTATCAGCCAACCTGGTACCAATCTCTCTAGTGTACACGGGATCAATATTGGTAACATCATCAGCGAGAGGGTCTTCCATGACAAAACAAAATCTTGTCTTACAACACTTCACAAGCATCTAGCAGCAAAGCAGCTACAGTTGACCAGGATATCTCGCGGTTACGTATTAGAGAGAATGAAACAGTTGATGGTGCTGCCCCTAGAACAAGCGTTCAGGTTCCCAATGCTCTTAAGCAGTATGATCAACACAGCCAACCCCTTGAGTGATTATTCCAAGAGCGAGTTGTTAGTGGCAATCAGAAAAATCAACCATATACTAAACACACTCGATGAGGATGCTCTAGAAAGCACTCATCGGGGTTCTAATCCATTCGAAGTCCAGTTACGGTCAGCTGAAGACTTCAAGATTATTGGGTGCAAAATCAAACCTGTCAATCCTCAAGTTGCAAAATTGGTGCAGGAACAACAGCGAATCTTGCACAAGATCCAAGACATCATCAGTAAGCATGGTGGAGCCATCGATGAGTTTGCTCGGTCACAGTACCTCTACAGTCACGTATGGAGAGAAGCGATGGATGACGGTAGCAACGGTAGCAAGCGAGGAGAAATTTTCATCACATCGATGTACCAGTGTTATGAAGAAAAAATGTGGTTACAGAAGAAGATTACCGAGGGTATAGCGAACAAATTTGCATCTCTCGCTAGGCAAATATCCGCAGCATCCGTGACCCGGCCCACAGCACTGGTGGCCCAGTATTTCCATGAGTTGCTAGAGCTAGTCTGGAGAAGGTACGTTGAGATATCTTGCGAATGGTTCCACCAGTTGGGGAACAGCAAGACATATCACAGCTATGACATCATAAAGTACCATCAGCAATCAGTGAAAAACAATCTCGCACAAACCGAGTCAACGGCAACGATAGCGAGACAGCGAAAGATAAGGAACTACTACCCCATGACCCAGTGAGAAACAATTCTCATAATCTTCCCTGTATTTGCCATGCACCAGCAGCAGCAGCAGCAGTAGCAGGCTCCACTCCATGGGGATTTTCACCAGTTGCTGTAGAATTTCCGTGTTTTTCGATGAGGTGAAATTTGCGTCTATGATCTTGAATTCAAAACACCATCATAATTTGAGGGTCTACATCTCGCATACACTAAACCTAAAATGTATCGAAGGTGAATTTTCGGTAACTGTAGGAAGATGTAACCACCAAAAAGCCCTCCCCTTAAGTATGAAATGCAAACGGTTAATTTTTTATATTTATACATGTAATTCTGTCCAAACAGCCACATTTTAGTGCCGTATGTTTCGGAGACAATTCCCCCCCTCCTTTTCCGTGATCTCCCTATTTTTTTACTAATTATCCTGTTCGTCATCATCGTCCACGTTTGACAGAATACGTGTCCCCAACCAGGACCCCTTAGAGTATTACTAACAAAATTGTGTGGGATTTTAAATCAAGCAGCAGCGGCGGCGTCATCAGTCTCCTCCCCTTCCCACCTCGCACCATTGCGGTATTCCAATCGTCTTGTGACGATTGCTTTGTCTTCACGTGATGGGTGTCGTCAAGGAGAGAAAAATTTCATCCAAAGGGGCGTGAACTAGCCGATTCCTTCGCTATCATAAAAGTGTGGTAAACTCATTTTTTTGATTTTGTTGTCATTATCTCTTTTATCTTTTAATTGATTTATCCAATTGATCTTTTATCTAATAGCATTCTTCAATTTTAATATCTAACCATTTAAAGAAATCATGTCTTCTGCTGCACCATCTACCACCAGTCCTTTGGTACCATCTGATCAATCTTTCTGTGCTTTATTGACTTGGAAAGATCCAATTAAGACCGGTAAAGTCTTTGGAGGTGTTGTTGCCGGGTTATTGGTTTTCAAGACCGTCAACTTGTTCAACATCTTCTTCCACTTGGCATACATTGGTTTATTAAGTAAGTAACAACGAGTCTTTCTGTCTGATCTGATAACGTGGATCTTTTTTTTTTCACTTATCCGATTTTTCATTCAAATTACAAATTAAAAAAAAAAAAAAACAGTTACTAACATATCTCCTTATAGTCTCTGCCGCTGCGGAATACGCCGGTAAGTTGGTTACTGGTAAGGGTTTCGTTACCAAGTACAAGCCATCTACCAAGTCCTGTGCTAAGAAATTCAATGACGAATTCTTACCTCTTATTGGTGATTTCACCACCAAGGCCGAAGAAGAATATCAAAAGATTGTTTTCGCTCACGATATCGAAACCACCTTAAAGGCTGCCGGTGTTTCTTACGTTTTGTACAAGATCACTTCTTGGTTCTCCTTATTCACTTTAATCACCATTGCCGTTGTCTTACTTTTCACTGTCCCAGCTTTCTACGTTAGAAACAAGAAGCAAATCGATGCTTTGATTGCTGAATACACCAAGATTGCCAAGGATAAGACCTCTGAATTCACCAAGTTAGCCCACTCCAAGGCTGCTCCTCACATCGACAACCTCATCAAGAAGTCTGGTCCAGTCGGTACTTTCATTTCTTCCAAAATCCCAACTAGAACTGCTGGTTCCACTGTTGGTGACTCCAGAGCCACCTCTTTCGGTACTGATGCAGACGCTTCTATTCGCTCTAAAGTTGAAGAAGAAGCTTCTGCTGCTACCACCGGTGCTACCAAGTTCCCAGAAGTTCCAGCTTCTTCTTTGAACGCTAACGTCACCGAAGACCTCGTTGAAGAAATCAAGGAAGCTAAGTCTGGTGTTGAATCTTCTTTCTAAGTCTAATTTCCTCGAGAAAATCAATTGAAAATGAACTAATGAGTATGATCCTACTTGTGTTTGAATGGTCAATTATTGCAATTGACCCTATTTCAAACTCTGGTGGTAGTAACTACGTTTATTAATTTGTTTTTTTTTTTCTTAATCACCTCAACTGCTCACTACTTTCATTGGCGAGAGTTGATGAGCTATTTATTGTTGTATTATTGGATACTTGGTGTGTAATTGAATCCAAGTTCTTGTTCAACCTTTTTTAGTACATGTTTCTTATATGAAATATCTATTTATTGTCTTCTTCAACAGTCGCTTGTATATTACTTATGCCACCTGTTCTAATATACACATGTCAAACAAATTAAATTTAATCTAGACGTCTTCTCTTTAAGATTGTTCTTTGTCTGTATTCCTCTATACACAATCTTCAGGAGTTGGAACTCTTCTGAAACATGCACTCCACTTGTTACCCTTGTTTCTGGTTACCTTTTGACCTTCTTCAGTAGAGTTGTACATGATAGAAACACACTTGTCTTGGGCTTCCCATTCCTTGTCTAATCTTTCGAACATTGGGTGTTCTTCCAAATGCTTGACCATCCAGTTGTGTAAGTCTTCAACATCAGTAATGGTGTAAACAACACCACCTTCCTTTAAAACGTAAGCATATTCAGATAACAAAGTGTTGGTGATGATTCTGGCCTTATGCTTTCTTTGCTTGAAATGAGGATCTGGGAAACAGAAGAACATTTTGGAGAGTTGACCCTTTTGAAAGAAATTAGGTAAGAATTTCATAGCGTTACCTCTCAAGACCGATATATTTTGAAAGTTAACATCATCTTCTTTATGCTTTTCTCTTAATGCTATGATTCTGTCTTCGACATATTGAGTGACTTGGACTCTGATTTCCATACCCAAGATTAATGTAGATGGGTATTCTGGAGCTAATTTGGTAAGTAAACCACCATATCCACACCCTATATCAGCAATCTCTACCTTGGAGAGCATTTCTTTGGTTTCTTCATTGAAATATTGTGGGTACAACTTTTCCCAGTTCATGTCATCTGGAGATCTTGGATATTCCAATCTGTGGTCAGAAAATGGGTTGGAATGGGCTCTTTGTCTGTAGAATCTCTTTCTTGGTAATGATACTTCTTGTTGGCCATCAGAGGCAGAGGGTTCTGGAGTTGGCGATTCTTCAAAACGTGCTTGTTTGAACTTCTTTCTGTGTTCTTCTTGGGTGGAACGGTAGGACTTTCTCTTTGTTTCGGCTTCTCTTTGTTCACGGAGTTGGGTCTCCTTATCTTTGGTTGGTTTGGTCATAATAGTGTTGATCGGTGGTGGTGGTAGTGGTGATGGGATGAGATCTAAATTTTTCAGTCAGATGCGACTTTAATCATTTCGTAGTCCAAATCACACCCTAAATGTGCCACCCACAAAACAGTGAGATGGGAAGGAAGAGAAGATGAACTGGACCAAATGAGGGACGGAAAAGAGTTGGAAACTATGGAAAATAGATATTGGGCCCAATTCGGTTTCTTCTCTCGATGTGGCCAATTCAATTGTAATTTTCAGGACAGACTCTTCTGATCTATGGGGTTTCAGCTGGCACTCTTGTGGTGGTTAGTGTGCGATTAGTTACAAACTTCTAACGAGACTCGCCCTAGCCTGATAACAATTTAGCGAGAATCATGACCTGTTAAAATGCCAATATACACTATAGGTATTGTAACTGGTAATATTGAGTGTTTGATTCGTTCTTCGTAATTGGACCATAATGGGGTTTTCCTTGTATTTAATGTCAGACCTGCCAGCACTGGTCGCTATGGTATGCTGTAAAAGACAACTTTATCATACCAGGTTCATCACTAATATTTTCTCGCTATTAGGTGCTTGCTATTTGTAGCATCAGAACACCTTAATTAGTGACAGTGACAATTTATTATAGATTACCCTCTTGCTGACTGTTGATATATACTAATCTACTGATGTAAACCAAACAAAAACTCTCTAAGTATAAAATTTTCAACACAGTTTTAGCAACATTAACAGCAGAGTCCTCTCATTTTTGGTCTGAATACTGGATATTTTTATTCATCTTCTTGTCCCTATCTTTAATATTTTGGTGCCTCTTGACTTGTCAATTCAAAAATAGTTATTCTTCTAATCTACTGAAGTTCGAATAATACATTCATATGGTTTCATTGCTATTTACACAGTAGTCTTTATTCTTTATTCTTTATTCTTTATATTTATTATGAGTTTTGACCTATCAAATTTTATTGAAAGATCAATTTTGTTCTATTTACAAGTTTATTCCTCATTAGGATCAATATCCTTACGACGTTCTTCCAAGGTAAGGTACAAAACATTGGAAGCAGATTCCAATGTTCTAACCAAACCAGCACCACCTAAGACGGTAAGTAAACCGGCTAATTGACTGTTTAATTGGTCTCTGTTTGGCAAGTCCTTGAACTTGTTGATATCATCAAGATCTTGAATACTAGCTTCAACACGAGCTCCAACAACAAATAATTTATCTTGCAATCCTTTAACCACCTTCAAAACTTGAGAAACAACAGTTGGATCACTCTTTGGAATGGTGATCAATGCAGTAGGTCCACTTAATAATGGTTGTAATGGATGCTTGACATCCTTATTCTTCTTAGTATTAACGGCCAATGCTGGATCTTCTTCATGAGCTGATCTTAAATAAACAGTATATATATTGTTGGCAATGACATTAAATTGAGCTCCGGCTTTCTTTAAATCGGATCTAAGTTTCTTATTGTCTGCTTTGGGTATGTTGTTATGATGAACATATATCACTATTTCATTGTTATCATTGAGGTACTTGTAATAGTCCATCAAGAAAGTTTTACGTGATAAAAGTGGTTTTTGAGTTTCTCTCTTGTCTAATGATAATATTGGTGTTTGTTGAGTACTGTAAAGTGATTTGGCAATTAAGCTGGACCCGGTGGAAGATGCTGAAACGCCTCTGAAAACACTAGGGATCGCTAAGCTTCTGAAACTGGTGCCTAAACATCTTGCAAACACCATCTTTGGTCGATTCTTAGGTGGGTTTCGATGTTGCTCAATTAGCTAATTTTTCACTTATACCAGTAGTTGGTGACCATCGCACGACCCTTTGGTTTTTCGGTCACGTGGTTTTGTCTATAACCTTTACCACCTTAAGTATACGATTCCATACTCTTCCACTTATTTTGCGTGATTGGAACCCAGAACCATGAAGAGCTCCATAAGTGCTGTGACATCAACAACCCCGGCTACCGAAAGTGTCTCTTCCTCCAAGAGAAGGGGTGAAGGCATTTACAACCCTGCCAAAAGATTCAACCACACGACTTCTGAACCAAGCGATGGGATCGGATTGGTACAAGTCCAGAAATTGGAATATGGAACCAGAACTCTCCAGAAAAGCATACGGTTGATTGTCAATGAAGCACCAGATGTGATTGAGCTAGAAAACATCTCGAATTCGAAGTCTACTGACTCCAGTACCAGAGCTGAGTTGGAGCAGAACAAATTACTCCATTTGGCATCTCAACTTAAGACCAAGTATAAATTGGGAGAACTAGAAATTTTTGACCAAATAGCTGAAACCAACGTGACTATCAGTGAAGATGAAAAGACAAAATTGGCCACTTTGGTCGAAAGATCAGACGAAAAAATGGTGACCAGTGAACCTACTACTACTAATACTAATGCTAATACTACTACTCCTACTACTCCTACCACTACACTGGATATATCTCGAAGTGGACTCGATGGTACCATGCCTCCATTGCCGACGATTAAAGACCCACATTTATACGAGAGAGTTTTCATTCATAAATCCACCATCAACCTGAAATCATATTTACAACAACACGAACTAATTAATTTACATAATGAACGTCTAGAATTCTTGGGAGATTCTATTTTGAATAATTTGGCTACTTTAATTATTTATGATAGATTTCCTGGAGCTTCCGAAGGTGATTTGACCAAGATCAGATCCCATTTAATTGATAACAAAACTTTAAAGGAGTTTTCATTTCAATATGGTCTCAACAAGAAATTAAGAACCAATATCAATGAAGAGATATTAAAGCTGAGTGATCAAAAAATTTATGCTGATATTTTTGAAGCATATATTGGAGCATTGGGAATTGAAAGAGGTTTAGATTTCAGCGAAATCAAAGATTGGCTAGCTAAATTATACGAGAAGAAGCTTTCTGAATTTGACATTGAATATGATGTTCAACCTCTCAACAAAGATGCCAAAACCGAATTATATTCTGTTGTGGGAACTGCACAATTCCATCCTACTTACCATGTTATTTCCAAGGGTGATGGTACTAACCAACCATTTGAAATCGAGTGCAGAATGGGTTATGATGTGTTGGGTTTTGGTACTGCTGGTAATCAAAAGGATGCAGGATTAAGGGCTGCTATGAACGCATTAAACAACAAGCTAATGCTTGAAAAGTATCATAAGTTACGTATGGCTACAGACAGAAATGAATCGGTAAAAATGGTCAAGAAACCAAAGACTGAAGAAGAAAGTCAAGAAAAGGAAAAGGCTAAGGAAACTCAATCAACTGGTCCTCCTCTCAAGCTCAGTTCTATCTTTCCAGTCAAGGGAAACGAAGACGATCCACTTGATTCAGATGCAAAAAACAGAGTATATGCGGAAATTGGTAAGAGAATCGGTGAAGTTCCTCAATATCTGATTTCTTCAGCGAATGGAGTCTCGGTTGCTGATTTGAAGATTAAGGGGCTCACTGTTGCTACTGCCAGTGATAAGTCCAAGAAGAAGGCCATGACTAGAGCAGCAATGGCCTTGCTAAATAACCAAGAAGCATTGGATGAGTTGTGCAAGTAATTGGGTGCAAAAAAATTCGGATAATAAATTGTCATGAAATGCAGGAATACCAGCATGGATGCTAAAAAAATTCGCTAAATAGATACAAACTAATATAAACCATGGCATTTCAAGTAAGAAACGAACTAAAAACAATTGAACTGTACTTAGAGATTATATATCTGATCTATACCAGATCTATTATATAGGCCAATTATAGAGTAAAAGACGCATTTTTCTTGACCAAAAAATCAAGTTGATACTTAAAAACGACTTAAAGACACGTTTATCTCTAAATAATGAACTTACTTCTTTTTTCAAATACCATTAGTACTATTTCTAGTGGGATCAAGTACCCTTCTTATCTTGTTGGCTCGTAACCAACAGACTTTATTTTTGGTGCGCGTAGATCTGGAGTTGGCGTACCTTACGTAATCCCAAAATGACAATAAAGTCATCTACCCAAACACCCTACCACAAACCCCACGTCCTCCAATCATCCATTGCATTAGCCAGCTACATCGCTCAATAGACTCGCACCAGCCCCACGCAACCCACTTAAATTATCCACAAATCACCAACTTCACCACCATGAGTAGCGGCACACTTGAAGCACCAGGTCTCATAAGGGATCACAAGAACAAGACCAAGACCAAGGAATCTAAAGAAAGACCACCAGATCATTTATCAGAATTTTACACATTCATGAACAAGTCAAACGTGGCATCTCCGCTGTCTAGTGGATCCTCCGGTAGGTTTCCTTCAGTGGTACAGAGACAACCATCATTAAATACATTTACATCATTTTCACCATCAGTGCTGGATCTCCCTAATATAGTGACATCAAAAGACTTTCAAAACAACATGAGCACCTATACCAGACTATTGACACAAGCTTCAAAATTGAGGGAGAGTTTGATCCAGGTATCTGAGGCTGCGAATGAGTTTGGTCTGGCATTGACTGAGTGTATTACTGAGTGTCCTAAGGCCAATAATAATAGAACAATTAGTGATGGTCTTATAAACGCAGGAGGTTTACAATATATGATTGGAAGCAACCAACAGATCCTTAGTCGTTTAATTGAATCTAGTTTTGAACAACCGTTAGCTGAAGAATTGTCTAAATTACAATTGGAATACGATACTAATCATGACTATTATCAACAAGAAGTTAAAGCAAAGTCTCGTGCTTTAAGAGAAAAGGAATTGGAAAACTTAAAGTTGTCCAAGCAAAAGACCCGTAACTTGAATACTTACAAAAACAATTTACTTAATTTGACGAACCAATTGGAGGAAATTGACCGTCTCAAATATGATTATTATCACGAAATTAGTTCTATGATCGAACGCTTCAACCAAGACCATTTACTAATTAGGACTGGTTCCTTGATTAGAGCTCAATTGGAAATATTCGAAGGTATTGCACGTAAAGGATGGTCTGGTGGAGGTCTAGATGATCTTCTTCAAATATCTCCAGATTTATTTGAAGCCAATCTAGATGATGATGTCGATAGACCTACTGGAATTGATAAGAGTGTTTCAGTATCCACATTGAAACAAAACGGTGATACTGTGACTTTAGAAAAGGGTTTGGATGCTGTTCATGTACGTGATGAAGATGATTACCAAGAAGATCCAGACCCAGATGCTACAGCTGAAACTGTGAGAGTAACTTCCGAGAATAACCAAGACACGGTTTCCCCAAAAATCAACAAGGAGCAAGACGAATCTTTCTCACTTCCGGTTGTGAGTAATTCTTCTTTGCTTGGATTGAGAAAGCCAGATGACTCGCCTGAAGTGGATATCAATAATAGTAATATATTAGAGGAGTTGGACGATTAATGGACAAAGAAATTTCTTCTTCAATAAATGGATTTTTACAATTCTAAAAAATTCAACTTTGGGATTTATTAATAAAACTATCAATTTAATAGTTTGGGAAATAGATAAATTTATGGAAATGTAATTAACTGAAAATTATTAGGTTTGATTTCAATCACAGAAAAAAAAATATGGAGTATTAAAAGGTACTTTTCATTGAGCATACTCTGGTTCGGTAAAGCTTGTGGTTTCTTTGCGGATAGAATGGTTGTTTTTGCTTTTCATTGGTTTCAAGCCCCATTTACCTAACATTTGAACATCTTCTTCCCATCCATTACACATAGTCGTAAGCATTTTTTCACCTGTAAAAATGGCGTTGCAGCCACTCATGAAACACAAGAATTGTTCATGTTCTTTCATGGTATATCTTCCAGCAGCCAATCTAATAATTGATTCGGGCATTATCAAGCGGGCAGTACAGACTGTTCTTAAAATATCATCAAATTTGAGTTTATGAGACGACTCTTTGGACATTTCTGCTTCCATTGGAGTACCTTTAATTGGAACCAATCGATTAATTGGTAAAGATTCAGGATGTTTTTCCATAGTGGCTAAGGTATGCAAGAATGAAACATGATCTTCAGGAGTTTCTCCTAAGCCTAATATACCACCAGTACATGCTTTAATTCCAGCTGATTGGACATTTTTAATTGTTTGCAACCGATCATCAAAAGTTCTGGTACTAATTACATTAGGATAATGTTCTCTAGAAGTATCAATATTATGGTTATAAGCAGTCAATCCAGCTTTGGCCAATTGTTCAGCTTGCTGTTGATCTACCATTCCTAAAGTGACACAAGTTTCCATACCCAATTCATTATTAATTCTGCTAATCATTTCAGAAATTCTTTTGAGACCTGACTTTCTACCTGTCATATCTCTCCAAGCAGCACCCATACAAAATCGAGTTGAACCATTTTGTTTAGCTACTCTAGCTTTTTCCATTACTTCCTCGACTTTAATCATTTTTTCTGCTTTAGTTCCAGTATCATACCTTGAAGATTGTGCACAGTATTTGCAATCTTCGGTGCATCCACCAGTTTTGATAGATAAGAGAGTACATAATTGGACTTCACGAGGATCATGGAAATTTCTGTGTTGAATTTGAGCTTGGTAAACTAATTCCATTAAAGGAGTATTATAAATTTCCTTTATTTGATCTTTCGTCCAAGTATTAATTACCATTGATTTAGCTAAATCAATAGATTTAATTGAGTCATTGAGCACATTTAATGGTTTAATCATCGTGGGGTTAGATCTTATACTGACCTTAAACACACCAGAGGTGGTACTAAGTAACCTTTTAATGAGCATTATAATTAATTATAATTATGAGCGTATAAAATTATTGTTATTGATTACATTATTTATATATATTATTGGCTGGCCAGAAAACTCCGAGAACCCCCTCTCCCCTCCGTATGAATCATATTGAGTCAGCTTATGAGTATGATTCAAGGTATATTTGGCCATGAGTCATCACGTGTGTTTTGGTAATTTTAGGGTTTGTGCCCTCAGCTCGGTATTGTGGTTTTCTGGTGAGGTGCAAAGAAAGATTTTTGCGTTGTGCACGACCCTAGCATCCAGTCTCCTGTGCACTGAAAAGTACATATTTTCACACCATCAGTGCTTTTCTTTCATACAACAATAATCATAATGGCTCCAATCGTATGTATACTAAGCAATTATAGGTAATTACAAGCAATCCCTTTGTACGGGTTAGTGGAAAGAGTTGAAGTGGAAAGAATTTTTTTGATGGGATAAGTCTGAAAAGATTGAATACCATTTTTTTTTCAAGGAAAGCATATTCTAGATACTTTATTTAAAACCTAAAAACGCAAACCCGTCCCTGGGCTATGCTGTCTTTATCTGGGATATTTGACATCAAATATCCAACCGATAATAGTGCGGTAGGCTAACTGGGAATTATAGACCAACAAGAAGGCTAAGGCTGCTAAGAAGTTCGTCGTTGACACCACCGGTCCAGTTGAAAACGGTGTTTTTGACCAAGAAGGTTACGTCAAGTACTTGGTTGAACACATCAAGATCGAAGGTATTGTCGGTAACTTAGGTGATGACATCTCTGTTTCCGCTGAAGGTAACAAGGTCATTGTTGTCTCCAACGCTAAGTTCTCCGGTAAGTACTTAAAGTACTTGACCAAGAGATACTTGAAGAAGAACCAAATCAGAGACTGGATCAGATTCGTCTCTGTTAAGCAAAACCAATACGCTTTGCAATTCTACTCCGTCGCTGATGACGAAGAAGAAGAAGACGAAGAATAAATTATTTAGATAGTTTTTACTAAATAAATAGTTTTATTTCTTTATTGGTTTGTCTTTCTTAATGTGTTTATATGGGTTTAGGTTTCAGTAAATGTATCTATTTGCTTATAAGCATTAATAATCGATTGTAACGAACTGTAGAAATAGTAGTAAATTATAACGGTTTAAACATGATCAATAACATGATATGATTACTTTTACTGATAACTCTTGCAGTTACAAGCATTAATATTGAATGACCCTAAGTTGGTTATTATTTGGATGCGTCTGTAAATGCTGTTTGTTGGTGATATCTCCCGTTTCGTTTAATTGAGGAGTTGATGATTTCTCATAAAAAATTCTAAAATGTTGAAAAATTGCATGAAATCGATGTGAGACAAGATAATTGAGAATTGTGACTGATTCATAACTCCCAATATTTACAATTAGCATGAAAGAATACAAATTAAAACCACACTACTTAAGATTGAGATATTCGATAACTTGGTGTCCTCGATATCACAAGTAAATGTTTTGAATATATTATCAATTATGATAGAAGATAGGCTATAACTACAGCCATAGTAATAGAAAAAAGTGGATTTGGAAGTATGAATACGATCAAAAACCCTGCATATATTCGAAATGAGCTAGAATACTTGTTTTTCGAATTATCAATCGAATTCCTTGGTCTTTTATCATGATAATGTGAACATCTTCCATGTAACCTTTGATATTTTGACAGATTTTAAATATAACGAAAAATTTATTTTTAAAAAATAGGGCGTGTGGTCTAGTGGTATGATTCTCGCTTTGGGCGACGATTCAGTTCATTGAATCGAAAACTACAAACATGCGAGAGGCCCTGGGTTCAATTCCCAGCTCGCCCCAATTTTCTTTTTTTTTTTTCCTCTTCTATTTTTCTATTTTCTTATATTCAAACCTTATCATCCATACCAAAGTTAGCAACCAAAGGAGTCGAATATAGTGGAGATATCGCAATTACTGCAGAGGTATATATATCTCACGTCATTAAAGAAACAATCGCTACATAACCCAGTAGTAAAAAGCTTTTTGCACACGAAACGGTTTGGCGATTGTTACATCATATGCGGGGAACGATGGATTTAAGTGATTACTTGTTTGAGAATGAAACATACGAATTTTATACTATAATCTGAAATAGACAAACATCCGGGCCGAAACCCCCGAAAAGTCCGTAGTAAATAAAATATTGGGGGATTGGATTGTCCATTGGTGATAAACTTCTCCTCTCTTTAAATTTTTTGAGGTGATCAATCCCTTCGATTTTGAAGAGGATTCCAATTCCAAACCAGACCAATTCAAGGGCTCGAGAAATCGGGTTACTCCTCTCTAATCACCAGTAACAAGTTAATAAACGTCATACCTGATCTCGACGCGGAATCAAACAAGAGAAGGAACAAGGCTAGGAACAACAAACCAGCAATTACATGTTTGCATTGTCTAAGATTATTTAGTCAGTACCAGGAGTGTGGGGAATAGGTCTGTTTTTTTTTTTTATTTTATTTTTTTTTTTAGATATCATACATTGAAAACCCGATACCAACGTATTCTTAGAATACGCAAACATAAACATCGTATTGCTATTCCAGTTTACAAGTCATGAGCAAGCGGGAACGGGTCAGACACAGAGAGATGACTATAGTGGATGGGTAGACCGGAACAGACTACAAAAAGTCAATAATAACGTAAAGGCCTTTTATTTTTGTTTAATATAGGTTTCATATATGTTGTCATATAGTGTAAAGTGTAGAATTGAAACCTGGGGAACATGGATTGTGCATGACTACTTAGGCGAGCGCACACGTGACCGTTTTTTTTTTCTCCACGAATGCAATTCTAGTAGTCATGAGTGAAGTGAATAAAGTAAAGTGTGCAATAAGTTGATGTGAATTATATGATAGCATCGTAGGATCTAGCCTCGTTGCCACTTGAGTAAGGCTTATTAATGTAATATTGGCATTTGAAATCGGAGCACTCCGAACGGAGTTTAGTTGTTTCTTTTATAATTATTATTATTATTTTTTTTTTTTTCTCCCTTTGTTTCTCTCTCTAATTAATATTATTGTACATTTTGTGCTTGAATGAAGACACCAATATCTTGTAGTTATAGACAAAGTTATTTGTGAACGTTATCACCAATTCACTGAAGATCAAGACCATCATGGAGATGTTTATAGTGTAGTAGATAAAAGTATCGAGAATGGAATACGCCAGTTCAAACGTGTTACTAAACATGGTCATCATAGCTGCAAATAGGGCTTGAATAGGAGCTAGCACTTTAGACATGATTGAATATTAGATTATGGACAAGGGTGGAAGGATATCGACGCTCCAGAAGGATGAATCGGAATGAAGTAAAGAAAAGTAGTTAGTTTAAATAAAGCTTCGAGTAAGTGGGATCTAACTTATTTGATAGGGGGACAGATAACACGATTTATATAATGGTGGTAAAGTAACCCACTTAGGCCGTGCTTTGTGCTTTGTGTGATAATCCTCCAGTTTTACAGTTTCAGTACGAAGGAGGGGAGGAAGCCAGAAATCCAGACTGCACATGTTTTGATGCCAAAACGCACTGACTACAACTGCAGGAGCGCTAAACCACTTTGCGTTGTAGTCTGTGGAACAGAGCGGAAAAAACACCAGATTATGGTCACTGGGCGATGTGGCCATATCAATTATTACATCAGCAACTTCGCCCAAACTGGTGCACTGATAAGTCATTTTAGTCATAGGAGGAGCAGGTGCGAACCCTCAGAATACCTATCATCATAGTATGTGGTTTGTGATTTGTGGCAGTGTGACTTGCTACTTTTTTTTATTAAGTATGAACCCGATTCCTCCGTCAGAAGCAAAAACAGAATAAGAAAAGAAAAATAAATTCTAGACTGGTTCTATTTCACAATTGAATAAAATTTCACATTACAGGTTATTCCTCATTCTTATCAACCTTGTTCAAGGTTAGTTCAAAGAATGTCTCAGTCATTAACATTGCTAGAGCATGTGCTTTCCAACACCCCGAATTTGTCAATTTTTTCTTAATTGGTATTCAGCAATTTGATGTGGTGGAACAGTGCAGTACCACCGGGTTTTAAGACAACCGTTTTTTTTGTTGTTTTGCAATTGCTATATTATTATCATATGCATGTCTCGGTCAAAAAGATAAAACTAATAAGTGACTGGTGACTATTTTTTTTCTTTTTCTCCTTAAGCGATATGTAGCGTTGAAGTGCTGTATGGTGCACTCAGGTACCAAGTTACCAATTAATAATTGGCCAAGAGGGCCAATCAAAATAAAACTAAACTCTACTCGATACAGAATCATCTGAAAATTTTAACAAACAGGATTCTGGAACCGTTCTTTTATAGTTTGAGTGGCTAAGTAATCTATAAACTTCACGAGAACTATGGCAATATATCCCAGCGTACTGTATTACAATAATCACCCAGCTATACATATTCAACTATTCAAGCAAAGGAATATCCCACCTAGAATACCCACGATACCTCGACAAGATAATTATGTATAACGGTAATTTTTTTTTGCACCTACTTCAAGTAGCCAATATTCCGTAGGTGGCCTGAACAGGTAATTTTTCACCATAATCAAGTTGCCTAACCAAGTGCCTTGGCAATTCTAATAGTAGTAGTGCCGAAATCTCCCACACACTTTACCTATCAACCAGGTATTATGTAAGACGAGAAATGTAAGGAAAGGTGGCTCATCTTTTTCAAGTCATCTAATAAGTTGAATTTTCAGTGTCCAGACCATTTTCTTTTTCAGTTCTTTTTCTTAAAGGTTTTCTTACATTTTACTCCATTAATGAAACGTATTATCTTTAATTGGTTACGCCAATATAGTGAAACGTATGTATTATAAATTAATTTACCTGAAATTATTGAATGGAGCCTCAAAAATATCAATATATAGTGTGACATTCGAAAAAAAGGCTCATTATCTCATTATCCAATAAGAAACTTATTGGTACAGTATACAATATAGCTAGCTATCTTTAACTTTTCCTTTTTTTTTTTGTCCTGGTTATTTACCGTCTTCTTTAGTTTTGAAGTTCAGACTTAACCCATCCTTCTAATCCTCCCTTGACAATAATGTCTTGTAAGTTGGTACCTAATTCACCGACTTTTTCATGCAAAATTAAGTTACCTTCGGAATCAGCAACAAATACTTGAGCAGTGGTAACGTCCCATTTTAAAAACCATCCAGTACGAATAGTTAATTCGTCGGACCCATCGTATTTTTCTCTTAATTTGTTAATTAAATCAGGGATTTCCAAAGTTAATAAAGCATTATTAATGGAGTTTCTGGAGAAAATATTACCGAAAGATCCTGCAACTACCAACTTCATACCTCTAGCTAAGATACAAGTAGCAGCTTGTTCTCTGGAAGAACCAGTACCGAAGTTGAAACCGGAAATAATAATATCTCCAGCTTTGGTCTTGTTCTTAAATTCACCATCATAGTTTTCCATACAAACTTCAGCCATCTTTTCTTTACTGACATCATCTTGATAAGTGTACTTACCTGGATAAATACCATCGGTGTTAATGTTATCAGCGTTACAAAGAATCAATTCACCTTGAATAGATTTAGGGAAACCTTCCAAAACTTCGACTGCAGCACCGGAATCTTCAGTTTCAGTAGTTTCAACAGTTGGAATAGTTACAGATTTGACAATTTCAGGGTTAGCAGGAACTGACTTACCTTCCAATTCTTCAGGACCACCGATCTTACCTAAAACAGCTGAAGCAGCAACCACTTCAGGAGATGCTAAGTAAGCTAAAGCATCCTTAGAACCCATTCTACCCTTAAAGTTACGGTTGGTGGCTGAAATACCAACTTCTCCATCCTTCAATAAACCAGCACCTAAACCAATACATGGACCACAACCAGCAGGTAATGGAATGGCACCAGCGTCAATTATATCTTGCCAAGCACCATCAGCTTCTGCATCTTTTTGAACATTCGAAGAAGCAGCAGCCACGTAGAATTCCACACCTTCAGCCACCTTGCGGCCCTTGATAATATCAGCAGCAGCCTTGATATCACTCAATCTGGAATTGGTACATGACACCAAATAGGCTTTGTTAATTGGGATATTTTGCTTGGATAAATCGTATAAGGAGTTGGATACCTTGACAGAGTTAGGACCAGAAATGTAGGGAGACAAGGAAGATAAATCAACCACCAAGTGCTTAGCATAAACAGCATCCGAATCAGATTCAAGCTTGTTATCTATAAGTGCTTGCACGGTTTGAGGGTTGACTCTTGGATGTGGTTGTGGTAACTTATTTATTCTTTGGTTATAGAAATTAATAAGAACATCATCAACTGGGAACAAACCAGAAAGGGCACCCCATTCAGTGGTCATGTTAGCAATAGTAAGTCTATAGTCGACTGGTAACTTGTTGACCCCTTCACCAGTAAATTCAATAGCATGATTCAAAACTTCATCTTGGTTGAAAATACCACATAATGCAACAATCACATCTTTACCAGTCACTCCCTTTGGAAGTTCATTGATAAGTTCGACCTTAGCAACAGGAGGAATCTGCCACCAAGTTTGGCCAGTGGCCCAGATCGAAGCAGCATCGGTTCTAACAATAGGAGTACCTAAAGAACCCACACCACCATAAGTATTGGAATGAGAATCAGATGCAACCGTCAAGTTCAAAGGAAATGCATAACCTTCTTCAATCATGATTTGATGTCCGATACCTCTTCCAGCAGGATAAAAGTCGATTCCTTGTTCCTTGGCAAACTTTTCAATGTTATGATACTTTTCCAAGTTCTTTTCCGTCTTGTTCTGTACATCATGATCTAAGGTACACACGATCTGCTTGGCATCTTTGACTTTGGTGGCACCCAAACCCATAAACTTGGTAGCCACGGGCCACGAGTTATCGTGGGACATGCAATGTGCTGGTTTAATAGTGACATAGTCTCCGCTGTAAACTTGTTTACCATCTGGTAACCCTATGGAGTATTTTTGTACAATCTTTTCAGTCAAGTTCTGGCCTCTAGAAAGAGTAGACGTTGAGTGTAATGTCCTGGCCTGGAATCGTAACAAACGCATGTTCTTGGAGAGGAGACAATATTTAAAAATAAAATAAGACAAGCGAAAGAAACGAAGTAGTCTTTCTTTTTTTTTTTTTGGAATTGGTGGATTAATATTTCATCAAAGATATTATTTGAAAAATGATTTCTCCAGGTTAATGAGTCAGATGTTTCGGGGCGCTTAGCATTGGTCAGTTGCCGATAAGGGAAGTGCACGTGAGATAAGCGAGCATGGGATGGATGACAGATATGAATTACGTAACTTGGGGGACGGGCGTTACGTCAGCGGACCAGCTTACATAACATGCCATGAAATACTCCACTCAACTCAAACTTGGACACATCTCTGGTCTTGAAAGCTTCACCCATTGGCATTATCTTGGAGGAGAAGCGTTGATCTGGTTGTTGAATCGAAGTCGAGTTCCCACCGGAGATTTTCGCTCGTTCATTGTTGCATCCCTTCCCCAATCCCCTCGTTCTGGTGGGCCCCATCTCCTTGGCTGTCCATTAATTCTCCAGACTGATCACACAAATCTTCTGTTGAGAATGGTTGGTGTGTACACTCTTCTTTCAGTCGCCATTGCGTCCTCATACGTATTCAGCATTCACTTCCTTCAACCCCACAATATCCAAGGAAAAGATAGAAATGAACCAGTAGTAATTAAGCATCGATTCCGCCGAGTCACTATCCTATGCATTTTCTGGATTATTTCCATACCCATAATTGTTCATATTATTGATGGATCAAATTACGTGGAAACATTCAGAGAATTTGGGTTGATCCCCGGACTAAGTCACAAGACATTGAGCCAAGATTTGGTGGATGTGGCTAAAAGTGGATTTCTTATTTTGACATTATACCTCGCGGTTATTGTGGACTACTTTTACAATAGTCCATTAATTAAGCAAGATTTTCATGATGGGTTCTTAACCCTTGGAGGAATACGCGACCATATCTTTGCACCATTGACCGAAGAGTTGATTTACCGAAGCCTTATTATAACCTTATTAATCCATGGCGGCGTACCTGCTACCAATAGGGCGTTTGTTTGGACTCCATTTCTCTTTGGCATCGCCCATGTCCATCACGCAGTGATGTTGGTGCGCACCACTAAATTACCTCCTACAATGGTAGTGGCCAATGCCTTATTTCAAACAGTCTATACCACCGTGTTTGGCATGTTGGCGAATCATCTTTTCCTCAAGTATAGAACCGTGTGGAGTCCGGTCTTGGTCCATGCCATTTGTAATGTCATTGGGTTCCCTCAATTATCGGTTCCTGGCCCTGCTACTTATCAAATATCTTACTACGTCTTAACCGTCATTGGTATAGGAGGTTTCTATTGCCTCGTCTAAATGTCTAAATGCTTAATATTATTATTTTTACTATTTTCATTTATTATTATTATTATTATTTTTATTTTTATTGTGCTTTTTGGTGGTATTTTTTTATTTTGTAACCTGTCCATATTTTTAGACTGAGGCAACGTCTCGCATTATTTACCCTTTATGGACGATCAGTCACCTTGTGTGGTTTTAGTAGACGACAATCGAGTTTCTATTTCATGTCTGTTTATTCACAACAATAAAATGGAACCTGAATTTTACGTAGTGGTAGCCAGTTGAAGCTTGGTCTTTGGATCAGCAAAAAAAAAAGAGAAAATTGAATAAGAAAAAGAAAAAGAAAAACTATAACAATATAAAAATCCATACCTCCGTAACCCGTAGAACTGGAACAATTTTGTTAACAGTTGTTAAGACACTTTTGTAGTTCGGTGTCTGTTTCTCTACAGGCTCGTTACTTGAGTTTAACCTAAACCGTTACCCCTGTCACGTAATTGACTAATTGACTAACGCATATGGCCTTTGGCCTATTGACTAATTGACCCACTAACTAAGAAAAACTCATACAAAGACACAACCTTAAACCCTTTGCTTCTACGTCTAGTCCATCTTATTCCGCGTTTCGCTACGTTACGAAGCGACCATTATTTTTTTTTTGACCCGATCCCGGTACGGTTTCTTTTTGTTCTTACTTCTGCCACTACTTCTACTGGTTCTGGTACCTGCTGCCTGGTGTTTCCTCCCCTACCTGTGCCTCCACACGACCCCTGTGTTGATTTGATCTGTATTATTCTGTACCATTTGGAAGTTTATCATTGTGAAACTGTTTGAATTCGGTTCTTGCTCGTTTGAATCATCCTCCGTACCGTCCCATACCACCCACCACCACCTTAAGTGTCTCCTGCTTCTTGTGGTCACGTTCATTCATTTTTTTTTTATTATATTTTTCTACCTTTCACTTTCGTTGTATATACTCCAAAAATCCTTTCCAGAAATCTATCTATTGATTTTGGCGTCAAGGTGTACTGGTTCAACAAAAATTATATCTACTGTTAACCGTTGCCATCCATTCATAAATTCCGTTCCACCAAAAGAATCAAATATTTAACCTTTAAGTATTGATCTCATTCCTTTGCATTCCCACTCATTCATCAAATTCATTATTTCAAATTCAATATTAACAGCCATTTATAGTCAAAAGATTCAAGAAAAAAAAACAACCTAAATCATCACCATGAATACAAATTATGAATCTGCTGTTCAAAATATAGAACAGGAAAAAAAAATGGTGGCCGCGCTAAAGCGGTTATCGATAGGTAATATGATGAGTTATGATCCCGATTTGCCTATGGAAAATATGGAACAACAAATCTGGTATCAACAATCTGGAGAAGATTCATCTGCTCCTGGTTCTCCATCTTCTCATAGCATAAATAACGGATCTTCAAGTCCCCCAAACACGTCTCCTGTTGGTTCTCCACTTTTAAGAAGACGTTCTACTTTATCTCGTAAACTGTCTCTCAAAAGAGAACATCAAGATGATATCAGTAATGATTCGGATGAATTTTATGATGCTGAAGATAATGATCAAATTTATGATAGTTCAAATTCTTTATTATGGGTTCCTGCTAATTTACATCCGGAAGTTAATCCTGATAAATTTAAATCTCATGTGAAATCAACCGTTGAAGAAATCATGGAAAGAAAATTAAGTAGAAAGAGCTCTTTATCTCAAAAATCAAATTTGAGTTCTAGCTCTTTACCAGATGACACTTCTGAATCTACCATTCAAAATGAAGATATCAGTAATACTAACAATAATATCCAAAATAGCACCAATAACAATAACAATACTGATAACAATACTGATAACAATAATAATACCAATACCAATACCAATGCCAATACTGAACCACTGCCACGCGAAAAACGTGAATCTTATATCCAAGCATCAAACAGATTTAGTAATCCTTCATTAAGAGAATTGACCTCTGAATTAGAAGAATTATCTAGACTTGCAGGTATGGATGCCAATGACGCCGTCACTTTGGCTAGAACCTTATCTACTTCATCTTTAGGTTATACTGATGTGGAAAAATTGGCTATGGATGAATTAAGCTCTTCTCCTCATACTTCTCCTCTGCATTCTCCAAGAAGAAATAAAAGTAACAAAAGCTTTGATGAATCTTTTGAAAATACTGATGATGATACTTATATAGATCCCGATTCTCCAACTGCTAACAAACTGAAGAATCTTGATGTGTCTGACAATTATCCAGTATCTTCAACTTTACACTTACAAAAAAGATTACAGCAACAATTCTTCCAAACGCAATCTTCTACACAGCAACAACAACAAGAAGAAGTATCCAAGCAAAGTAAGGGACAAAGTCTAGGTCAAGGTCATAGCAAATCAGATCGTGCTGCACAAGACTTTACATTAAAAAGGAGTAGAAGACCTGATTATAGAAAACAATCAGTTCCATTATCCTCAGGTTCTGGCTCTAATTTACAAAATTCTAAACATGGTAAATTGGCCGAATTAAGAAACAATTTAAATGCTAGTTTTGGAGGTGAATCCGTTCCTCAAAAAGAAGGTTACACATCAAAAACATCTACTTCGCATAAGAGCTTTGACCGAAGAGGTGCTCGTGATTCACAACTTCTTTTCAGCTATAGAAATCCTAATGAACCTCCAAAGGAAAGAAAGGTTTCTCAAGAGAGATCTTCTTCTTCTTATCCAGCACCAGTTCATGATAATGGATCACCATATCCAGCAGCCTCCGTCCCCGGAACTGGATCACCATATCCTACATCTACAGTTCCACATACATCGGTGGAACTGCAATTCACTCCAAAGTATAACATCCAAAATTTGACTGCTAAAAGAATTTCTCGTATTAAATCCATGCAAACTGGACTTGATGCTGAAAAGACAAGACCTCGTCAAGCACCTCCTACCCAGCCATATCCAAACACTGATCTAAATTATGTACCAAATTCTGGATCTAAGCCAAGATCTCAATATCCTCCCCTTTCTCAGAATCCTCAGAATCCACTTCCTCATAAACCTAATCGTCATCACCACAGACAAGACAGATCATCTGTTGATGGCCATAGACAGGAAAGACACGATAGGCATGAAAGACATGAAAGACATGAAAGACATGAAAGACATGAAAGACATGAAAGACCAATTGACGGCCAACAACAAATGCAAGGACAATTCCAAGGACACCAAGTTCAAGGACAAGTGCCAGTTCAAGGACAGCATGTTCCAGGGCATGGACAACCTGATGAAAGAAGAGCTAGACGTCATCATCGTAGTCATAAGAAGAATGAAAATCAAAAAGTTTTACATCAGCCTTATAATGCTACTCCTTCGATGAATGAAAAGTCTCAACAATTAAATCAAAACTTGGATTTATTAAGGTCTGAAATTAATGAATTCAAGGAGAGTTTGAACAAGAACGAATCAGTTAGTCAGCCTGTTAAAACCGTATACCCAACTCCTCAATCTTCGATTGAAGATAGACGTGTTCCTAGTGAACCTAGTGAACCTGATTTTAGTTTCGAACTTAGTTATCAAGATATCAGTTATGAAGATAGTTTAGGAATTGAGAAGGAAGTGATGAAGGAAACCAAGAAGAAGCAATCGTTGAATATTCTCGAATCAGATAATGCATTATTGGATGAACTTGAAAGAGATTTCGAGAGCGATGATGATTCCACCAGAAACTTCTTACCAAAGTCTTTACAAAAGAACAACGGCAGTGCTAATGGACTGAACGACAAATTGAATGAAGAACCATTGAATGATCAAGTTCTGACTCCTGTTAAGAAAAAAGCTGAAACGGTTCAGAGTTCACAAGGTGAACCAAATGTTCCAAAGAAACTACAATCACCTCCTAAAAGTTACAGACATCAAACTCAACCAGAATTCAACGAACAACCCAATGATGGTTTTATTGACGAACAAGTTCCTCAATTTTATGGGAAAGAAATCACTAAAGATCAACCAATTTTGTCTCCAGATTCTGCTGAACAAATCATCCTACAAGTTCAAGCTGAAAAAGATATGGATTTGGATAAACATGAAAATGTGTTTGATCAAAAGGTATCTTTAGATGGTCACAAACAGTCTATGGAAAGTCAAATAAGCCGTGCTAACTCCAAGCAATCAATGGATAATGTATTCCCTCCAATAGTAGAAACTGATATTTCGGACGATTCTAGTTTTGAAACTTCTCCAACCAAGAGTGTTAGATCAAAGAAATCTTTTGGTGTCTTGCCAAACAATTCATCTTTGGTTGAACAAACTCCTAACAAGAGTCCTACAAAGAAATTAAAGAAGAAGAAGTCATGGCCATGGTTGAAGGAAAGATCAGTCAGTCTTTCATCTGCTGAGGTTAATAACTTACCATCTGTTACTGAAGCTCCATCTCCTACCAGATCTGTTTCTACTCCAGAAATCCACACCACATTAGAGGAAGAAGACCAACAACATCAACAAAAAACCAAGCCAAGATCTGCCAGTGATGGAAAGGAGAATATGATCACCAAGTTGTTCAAGAAGAAGAAACCAGTTGTACAATCCAGTAATGTGTCAGTTCATTCAGTAGAATCAAGAGACTCTGGAGTCACTATCGATTATGAATCTGATTCTGAAAACAAGAAGAGTGGAAAGAAGAAATCCACTGGTATTTTCAAGAAGAAGAGTAAAGCTAAGCTTGTTGATAGAGAAATAAAAGAAAATGAAAGAGAAAAGATCATTTCAAATGTTTCTAAGCAATCTTTGGATACTGTCAATGAAAAGAATGATCAATACGAACAAGCAACTGTATCAAATGAAGGTGATAAAGAAGTTACTGTGAAGACTCAAACTTTGAAGACTGTCAAACAAGAGACTCTTGCTTCTCCAATTGAAGATATTGGTATGAATGAAGTTATGGATAAAAGTAGCAAGAAGAAGAAATCCAAGAACAGAAGAAAGTCCAAGGAAGAAGTTGCAGAAAAGGAAGAAATCGTGGAAGAAAATGCAGTTGCAACCACCGACGAAGCACATGATGTTGATAGACCTCAGACTACTCTTGATGTCCAAGAAAAATTGAAGAAATCCATCAAGAGAACATCTCGTGCCAATCAACCAATTGTATTTACTGATTCTGCCTTTGGGTTCCCATTACCACCACCATCTCAATCTACTTTGGTTATGTTGGACTATAGATTCCCAGTTCATGTGGAACGAGCTATCTATAGATTATCACACTTGAAGTTAGCCAACCCTAAGAGATCACTTAGAGAACAAGTGTTATTGTCTAATTTCATGTATGCATACCTTAATTTGGTTGACCATACTTTGCATTTGGAGCAACAAATGACCAATGGTGATAATACCCAAGAAGATATGGAAGATGGTGATAAAGATATGGGATTTGCAACCGAGGAAAATATTCTCTCAGAAGAAAATATCGATGAAATCGACGATAGTGATCTTGTTCCAAATGGCGAATCTATTCCAATTGACTTGGATATTGCTGACATGGACAATATGAACGGAGGAATTGAAGTTTAGAGAAAAATAAACAATACCCCGGAAAATCATTAGACTTTTCCAACCAGATCAGTTCCCAGGAATCTTTGAAAGGTATAAAAAAAAAAAAATAAAAAAAAATGAAATAAATTAACACATACTTATACATCACCAATGGATTCCACAGTGGAACTCTGGCGTGATACGAGATCTGAGTCTGAGCGGACTTTGGTCTAAACACCATTATTTCAGTTAGCTTTGCATTGCATATTGTAATATAATTACATTTTTCACAGCCATTGCATGTAGATGTAGATGGACCCCAGATAAAGAGTATATCAACGACGGCTGGAGTATACGAGAAAGCGCACTACAGCGGTACTACACCCGCAACGCTTTATTTACTGGTCTGGTGGTTGTCACCTTTACCGTTTCATACTGGGTAAAACTAATTCGGTACAGGCCCAGGTCATATAGGGGAAAAAGGGGAAATATTGACAGATTGGGTAACCAGAAAAAGAAAACCCCACCCAATAACAAGACCTCACCTGACCTCATCACGTCCTATTCGGCAAAGTCGAGACATGTGATCCAAACCCAAGCCTCCAGTGCGAACAAATTTTCATAACAAAAACATCCTGTCAGAACAAAAAAAAAAAAACCGGTGTCAGACCACTTATCACTCCACGTTATATAAAAGGACGGTTTACGATTAATAAACCAATTTTTTTTAATTTAAGTATCACAACACCAACCAGCAATCACCACCACCACTACCACCAACTCCATCACCACCAAATAGTATATAATTTCCCATAAGGTGTTTAAGATGAGTAGATCATTGCCATTAATGTCAGCTGTCCTGGTGGCTAAGCATAACACCAAGACCGACTGTTGGGTGACTTTGTATAATAGAAAGATTTATGATGTTACCGGGTTCTTAGATGAACATCCAGCCGGAGGAGACTTGATCTTGGACTATGCTGGTAAGGATATCACGCAAATCATGGCGGATACCATGTCTCATGAACATTCTGAAAGTGCCTATGAAATGTTGGACGATGGCATGTTAATCGGATACTTGGCCACTCCAGAAGAAGAAGATGAATTATTGAATAATAAGAACAAGACCCCTGTGGATGTCAAATTGACCAATTCCGTTGATTTGTGTGAATTTAGAGATGAACTTCCTTCATTAGAAGTACTTTCCATTCAAACTGACTTTGAAGAAGATAACAAAAAGCATAAATTCCTTGATTTATCTAAACCTTTACTTATGCAAGTTTATTTTGGAGGTTTTTCTAAAGAATTTTACTTGGATCAAGTTCATAGACCAAGACATTATGGTAAAGGTTCTGCCCCACTTTTTGGTAACTTTTTAGAACCTGTTTCTTTAACTCCTTGGTGGGTTGTTCCATTAATTTGGCTTCCTTGTAATTTTGCATTATTTTATGTTGGATTTGCTAACCAACCAGTTCTTACTTCCTTAAGTCTTTGGGTTATGGGTCTTTTCGTTTGGACCTTGGTGGAATACTTCTTACACAGATTTCTTTTCCATTTAGATCAATATTTACCAGATCATCCAGCTTTTTTGACTCTTCATTTCTTATTGCATGGTATTCATCATTATTTACCAATGGATACTCAAAGATTGGTGTTACCTCCTACTTTATTTGTGGTTTTGGCTTACCCATTCTACAAGTTAATCTTTAACATCTTCCCATTCTACATGGCATGTTCTGGTTTTGCCGGTGGTACTCTTGGTTACATTCTTTATGATGTTACTCATTATGTTTTGCATCATGCTAAATTACCAAAATACTTTCAAGAATTAAAAACTTACCATTTGGAACATCACTACAAGAATTACGAAATGGGTTTTGGTGTTACCAGTAGATTCTGGGATGTTATTTTCCAAACTGAAATCACCGATACTTACGAAAAGAGAAATTAAATTAAAGCTACTATGTTGAACTTTGATTAAAAATTAATGCTTTTAAATTATTTAAAGAAGGAAATTCATACTAATATTGAAAAAAAAAAAATACTTATCATGAAAAGAGTATCCTCTTTATCTTTATATTTTTCTTAAAAGTACTATCACAAATTTATGCCGAACAAATACTCTCCCTAATTGGGTTTGTTCAATCTTATGATGTTGATGTTTTTTTGATTGTTTTTTTAGATACATTCTATGACAGTAAACCTGATGTATATAGCTAATACTTAATCTGTCTATTGAACTGGTCCTAATTTCCTGACTTCAAGTTCAATGCTCCCAGTGAGCAAGGTTGTTAATAATAAATATAATTCGACTAAATATAACGTAGATGTGTTCCTGTTAAAAATCTTCAAGATAATATGCTTCTGAGTCAAGGTTATTTGATCCAGACTTCAAAGTATTCACTCTAATTTCTTCCTTAGTATACTTGCTATGTTTGCTAGGTCCGTGAATCATTTTGGTTGTCTTTTTATCCCATATTAGTTCATTAAGCGATTCTTGCACTTTAAGTCTTCCCATAAACATTGTTCTGAAATCTTTATTGTTCTCCTTGTGCAATTTTCTTCTCTGTAAGTAAGTTCTTTTGATATAGTCATAATGTGGTAAATCCAAAGAATCCAAATATTTTATGACATTGAATTTCCCATCTTCTATTATTCCGTTACCTGGTTCCTCTTGTCCTTGTTCTTCTTCATCAAGTTCGTATTTGTAATCAATATTTTCGAATAATTTTTCACATTTATTGTATAGCTCAGCGTATTTCTTGGGATCAAATGAATCATATGGAGATTCGACAGCTCTTAATCCCGAAAGAAGCATGTGTTGCCAGCCTATAGTTCTCAAATTTCTATCAACAACCTCACCTTTTGTAGTCATTTTCATTGCAACTTCATTAAGTGTTTTATCCACATTCAGAGCAATTTTTTTACTTAATTCAACAATTGAGTCAGAAGAAATATTATTTGATAATTCTCTATCATTTTTGATAAGGTTTTGACTCTTTAAAGTATTGAACTTTTCTTTAATTTTCAGTTCTATCATGCTTGAAATTTCATTTACTAGATCGGATTTGCTATTGGATGGCCTCAGAATATACTTGACGGTATCGATTTTTTTGACGTTCCCATTGACGTCTAAATCTGGAACGTAGTCTTCAAGAAACTCCTCATCACTGGACTCATTCTCGGAATCACTTGGGCTGTTTTGTTGGGGTCCAATGTCTTCAGAATCACTCAGGCTCTGAGCAGGTTCATCCAGGTCATTTTCATGGTCCTGTCGTATTCTATCGAACTTTTCATTTTGGGTGTTTTGGTCATCTGGTTGTTTCTTGGTCATCTTTCTTGGTCCTAGTTCTCTACCGTACTTTCTCTTGTATCTTTGTTTGACAATATCCAATTGGTTCTTGCGGACCTCCACAAAGTCCTCATCAATATCATGATCGTATTCGTTGTTTTCCACAGCATTATCCATGTATTTCAATGATGTTTGCGGGATGGGGACTCTATCTGGCGGAAGGGGCCATCCACCCCATGTCAGTCGAGGAAATATGGGATCGATCCGGTTCAAAAGAACACACGAGTACAAGTGGATCGCGAGGTCCTTTCTATAGTCTGCCTCGAGCGCTTCTAGCGCATCTAGAAAGTCTTTTCTTTCATTTGGTGTAGACATGGTGATGATGAATCTAATTGATGCAAATTTACGCGAACCAAATAGTTTGGTGATACTTGTGGAAGGAGTGGAACAAGCGAAAGTGTCAAAGTAGTCAGTGATTGAGGAATGTGGAGATCATGACAAATGAATTTGTTGACTTTGCTGATGGTACCTTGCCAGTGATATTTCTGTACTTGGTGAGTTTAAGGTCTTTAATGGTTCTTCTACTTATTGGACTACTGTGAACAAGAGAATTGTACTTTTTGCAATTTTTGACATTTTATGGATTTGCTAGGAAGACAAGAACCACAGTGAAAAATAAAACTACAAATGACGACGAAAAATTACAGCACTAGTGTACCAGTAGCTAAGCAGTCTTTGCCCAGTGACGTATTTGAATATTTTCTACTAATTGCTGAACTCATTAACATCAGTTGTTATAAACTATAGCAAGAAAATGTCAAGTATGATAAGAAATGGTAATGACAAGTGCAACGAGCGAAGATATGGTGTAAAAATATTTCATTCTTTCCATACAACTCTATGCTTCCTCGTTATTGGTTCCATAATGAATACAGGAATTCTCTCCACCATTAGCTTCTATCATACAATTACTCTTACATAGTTTACCATAGATCCCAGTCCTATAGTAGTAGGCTTAACTCAACTGGTACCACTACGCTTGAGTATCAAGCAAAGACACCAAAGACTCCAATTGTTATTATTTTAGGTCCTTCTATTCTTTCCAAGTATCGATTTGCTTTAGCCCTTTTCTTTGCTGGTTGCGCCCTTTGATTCTAGTCGATTGTCACCGCAGATATGCTGCAATTCTCACCATGACCATCTTAGTTATCCACATCGGAGCAGGTAACCACTCCAAGCAAAAGGGGTCGGAGTACCTGAAACTACTACGAAGGGCTCTTAGTGCCAATGATTTCATTGCCAGCTCAAAGATCATTGAACGGTCTCCCCTTACCAATACTGGCTATGGATCATCATTAAACTACCTTGGAGATGTCGAATGTGATGCTAGCTTTATCCAAAAACATCAAGGAAAGGTGGAAATGGGGTCTTTTGTAGGAATGGATGGATCAATATACCCCATATCCGATACAATTGCTCGATTTGAGATTATTTGGACCAAATATGACTCGCTTGGCGAATATGGATTGACCAGACCTATAGCATTGACTGAAAGCTCCTACAAGAAATCACTAGGGATAGTGGATATTGATATTAATAATAATAATAAGCCAAAAACGATGGTTCTGCACCAAGCAAAGAGATACTATGACCAGTATATTGACAAACTCAAGGGTCCAATTGAAGTCTCGGATACAGTGGGAATTCTACAGACAAATGAAGAGTCTGTAAAAATCGCTACATCATCAGGAGGTAACTTCTTCAAATTTCCTGGAAGAATAGGATGTGCTGGTGTTCTTGGAGCTGCTATTGATTTCAGCCAGCGTGATGGGTTAGAAATCAGCTGTATGTGTAGTGGAAATGGAGAAGATATTACAATTATGAAGCTAGCACATTCAATTGTTATGCACGATTTTATCGAGGAAGATAATGGCGATGAGTTGGTAAAACTAGTCAAGCAAATATCCAGTCAATACGATCTATTGGCGGTGAACGATCAAGGCAAACCCATAATTTATGTGGGGGTGATACTATACATATATAATACAATCACCAAGGAAAAAAGTCTAGTTTATTGTCACAGCACAGAATCATTTTATTTTGGGTATAGAGTTAAAGGTGAAAAATCACAGCTAGTCAAGAGTGAATTGACAAATAAGCAGAAAGCAGGTGAAACTTTTGCTTATGGTGAATGTAAGGTGAAATAATTTAATTTAGCAATTATTAAAAATCCAGTTTCAATAATTTTTCTACAATAGGAAGCAGGCTTCAAAGTACAAGGGAACTACAATAGATACCACAGGCCATAATAATCATAGAACATATTAATATGGTTAACATGTACCAGAAACGAGTTAGAATCAAATCCATATATTAATTGAAAAAATTTAGATACAAATTATATCACTAGAGAATTAAGACAATGCCTGTATTAAGATTTTGGCAATACTAAGGAACAGTGAAAAAATAGTCCTTACTACGAAGTTAACTATAGGAAATACACCAAGTTAGTATTACAACTGAAGCACAGTATACAGAAAGATCGTACTAGATCATAATACAATATTAACTAGGTAACATCAAGAAGTACTAGTTGAATCGCAGACTTATTTCCAAAGATATATTAAATATACACAACGTTAACAATGAAAGATTAATTTACTATTTTTGACAAATTATTTAAACTAAACTTTATTTACTTAACGGGAGGTAGCGTGGACTTTTTGGAAAGCACCCTTTTGTTGTTGCTTAGAGACGTTGCTCTTGGCACCAGCGGCAGCAGACTTGGCCTTTTCAGCCTTTCTAGCAGCCTTAGCGACCTTCTTAGCTTCCTTGTCCTTGGCTAACTTGGCATCTCTGGAGGCCTTTCTGTCAGCTGGCTTTTGGGATCTTCTTTCCTTGATTAATTCTAAAGAAGCACCGACAATAGCTCTTTGGTTCTTGACGGTCTTTCTGGATCTTCTCTTGGAAGTTTCTTCAGAGATACCCTTCTTGTGTTGTCTTCTGTATAAAACAGTCCAAGCAATTCTTCTTGGGTTCTTTCTTTGGTGGAATAAAGAAGCGGATTTGGAGGATTGGAATCTGAAGATTTTAGAGTCACCTCTGACGAACAAAGTACCTCTACCTGGGTAAATCTTAGAACCTGAAAAGGAATCAACTTCGACCTTCATTTTTAACTAGAAATTTGTTAGTATAAAACAACATGGCAAAAAAAAAAAATTGGAGAGAGAAAGATATGGCACCAATCAACTTGAACTCTAGGAAGTCAACAATATATGATCCTTTTTCATTAGCATAAAATAGATGATTCACAACTCATTCACATTTCATGATCTTCATTTCATGTCCGTTTCATTGCCATTTTTTCCCCTTGACTTTTCCCTTTCAATAATTCACTTGTTCAAACAACCTTTGATGGATCTATTCACCCCGACAATACTGGTGGAAACGGGTCTCTTGTGGCTCCTTCTAATCACTTGATGATACCTCTGATTCAAACACTTGTTGATTAACCCATCTGTATGACTCCTTAACGTAGTCTACATACCTATTCGTGGTTGGATAAAGCAAACACCAAAAAACAGTAAGAAATTTTTTCAACTTTTTTTCACCAGCCAGAGCGAGAATTGCCAGTACTGAGAGGATTGGTGGTGATGGTGGAGGAGCGGGTCACGTGGCGACCAGTTTTACATGGTGTGCCAGTAGATGGCCTGTACCACAAAATTAGTGTGACGGCGGGCGAGGGACTGTGACCTGTGTGCAGTGCGCACACCCTGAAGGAATATCAGGTGACTTGCGTGACTGTCTTTTTCCCAGGCACATCAACCAGGCACTGCACATACTCCTATTCTTTTTGATGGAAGCCCTGCTAGTAGCCTCACACCATCGGTTAAAATTTTCAACCTTTGCCATATATCAATTCTTCTCTTCATTATCCAGACCGGAGTGTAAAACATATCAACGCAGAGATGGTCAGTATATTTGATCTTTAATAATTCAAAAACACTCATATCAAGCAGTCACTCTATAAGTCCAGGTGACTGTTCTGATACGAAATGGATGTTGTTGATGAATGATTGCAGGCAATCATACTAACTAATAATTATAGGCCCCAAAATCTAAGAACCAAGAAAACATTAACGCCAAGTTAGGTCTTGTTATCAAGTCCGGTAAGTACACCTTAGGTTACAAGTCCGTTGTCAAGTCCTTGAGAACTGGTAAGGCTAAGTTGATCATCATTGCCGGTAACACCCCAGTCTTGAGAAAGTCTGAATTGGAATACTACGCTATGTTGTCCAAGACCCAAGTTTACTACTTCCAAGGTGGTAACAACGAATTAGGTACCGTCTGTGGTAAGTTATTCAGAGTTGGTACTTTAGCCGTTTTGGATGCTGGTGACTCCGACATTCTTTCTTCCATCAACTAAGCGTCTTCTTGACGGGTTATGTGCATTCGTGTATAATAATATATAATAGATTGGAAAATGATTCTAAATGTTCCTATAGTATCGAGGGAGGTATTTAGTAATGTAGAAAGTTCGATCATCAGTTTTCATAGTTTTTCACCATATCCATTGGTTATCCCATTGCATCTCATCGTGTGTGTGTGTGTATGTGTTTTAATGTGTACCCATCTAACATCAAGGGCTAAATTGTTTAGCACCATTATTACTTATCCCAATTAACCTTGTTATTATAATGTACATAATGAAGAAGCTCTTCCTTTGTGGTGTGAGTTAGAGATATGGAGATAACATGTAAAAGGTATTCTTTGGCCATTCTGCAAGCTCCCTAGTGATCCCAATACTCAGATTATGGAGCAGCTTAGAACATTGTTGTCTTCTTTGTTTGGTCTTGGTAGCTGGATGGACTGGTTCTTTTGGGGCTCTATCTACCCTTATTTTTCAACCAGCTAGTTATCCCATTTGGTCCAATTGCTCTTCCAACCTCCTTATTTCCTCTTCTTCTTGCCTTATATACTCTTCTATATCTATTTCCTCTTCTTGTTCATCTTCCAGATCGCGTTGCTGTCTGTTTTCTTGCTTTCCTGATTTGATAGGACTTCCGATATCGCTGTAGTTGATATTTAAAATAGTAAGTTGTCTCTTTTGATCGTCGATCTCCGCCTCCAATTGCTCCAATTGGTTGGCCAATAATTTATATTCGTTCTGACTGTGAACCACTCGGTCAATCACAGCATCTCTGTTTTCAATTAAATTGGGATATTTGTGGATCACCTCTAAAATCTCCACACACATTTCACCCACATCATTGGTATTAGCAGAAAAGAACAGAGTAGTCAATTTTCCTTGCTTCGGTGATAATGTAGAGCCTCCTCCGGTTAATTCTGGCAACTGGACCACTGTTTTTGATTCTGATGCTTGGTTTGTATTCTCCATTAATTCTCCATTGTATTGGACATAGTCATTATAGCTCCGATCTATATAGACAGATTTTCCGTCCACTCTTTCAGGACGGACGTCTACATTGGGGCCGTTGATACTCTCGTTCCTATCCTTTGCTTTACGCGTTCCATGTCCTGGTTTGGTGATCTTGTATAGTGCTCCTTCATCAACTGATGGATCTTTTAATAAAGTGGTGATATTGGGTCTTTTCACAATGGCATTGGTGAAGAGTCCGGGCGGGTGGAACTTGAGCGATTTGATCGAATCTATCGATTGGTCTGTCCGGTCTAGAAAGTAGTTTAGCGATGACATGGTGTTGCAAAAGGGTTTGTTGATGTTTAGATATGATAATTGTTTATTATGTAAAGTCGCGACTCAAAAGTGTCAAAACCAGACAAAAAGCAAATGAGTGAGTAAAGAAGAACACCACAAGACCGAAGAAGCTGCAAAATTTTATATGAGTGAAAAATTTGAAAAGAGTAGACCCGAATTCAGAACGGAATTTGGGAATTTCTAACTCTCAACGAAAAGGCTGTTTGTCCTTTCTTTATCAGTTATTAACTATGATGTTTAACTAGGAGCAGGTAGTATAAGGAGGATATAATAGTTCATTTACGAGAAGAGAATTATTATAACTGTTAAGACTTCTACAGCAATAGCGTGTGTGTTCAGATTATCTGGTTGTTATGTTGGTATCAAAATCAGCTTTAAAATGTGATCCAGGGAGTTTATTATCTATTCATCTGTTGGCTCACTAGACTGGCTTTCTACTTTCCAGGTTCTTGAATAATTTACAATTTTTATAAATAATTTGAAAGTCACCAGATCGACTCAATTCAACCGTCTACTACCCCACACTACTGAACACTTTATGATCCTTATTATCGAATTGTGGCAATTCTGTACGTTCCGTCTCTTCCCACTTATTGTGACATTATCTCAGTAATCTCAGTACAATAAAGAACCACAACTAGACCATAATTGCACCAATTGTCTGCGAAATTAAAGAAGAACATTCTAGAGCCACCAGCAGATACCAACCTAATTGACCAAAAAACACTTACTGCAAATCTCATTCGTCCCTTTTTGTCCACTGGTTGTTGCTTAATTATTCAGTTGGGGGCATCGGGTTCAAGCCCAATTCCCTTGTATACACTCCATACCTTATATTCATTAATCCACCTATTTTGCACTCACTTTCCCTATCAAAACCCCAGTATTTCGCCTATCACATCATGACAGTAGACTTAGATCAATATGCAAAACCAGGAAAAGACTACTATCTTGCCCTTGGGCTTGAAGGTTCGGCCAATAAGCTAGGAGTGGGTGTTATAAAGCACCATTTAGGACAATTATCCGAAACCAACAGAGCTGAAGTATTGGCGAATGTTAGAGATACTTATGTTACTCCTCCAGGAGAAGGGTTTCTTCCAAGAGATACCGCCAGACATCACCGGAACTGGGTGATCCGGACCATCAAAAAAGCTTTGGTAGATGCCCAGATCAAAGGGACTGATGTTGATTGTATCTGTTTCACTCAAGGACCAGGAATGGGTGCTCCATTACAAAGTGTGGTAATTGCCGCCAGAACATTGGCTCAACTCTGGAACCTTCCATTGGTCGGTGTGAACCATTGTATTGGTCACATTGAAATGGGTAGAGAAATCACCGGTGCCAATAATCCCGTGGTTCTTTACGTTAGTGGAGGTAATACTCAAGTCATTGCATACTCTGATCAAAGATATAGAATTTTTGGTGAGACCTTGGATATAGCGATTGGAAATTGTTTGGATAGATTTGCTAGAACCTTAAGAATTTCGAATGATCCTGCTCCTGGTTATAATATCGAACAAATGGCTAAAAAGGGTAAACATCTTGTTAATCTTCCATATACTGTTAAAGGTATGGATTTATCAATGTCTGGTATTTTAGCTCATATTGATCAAATTGCCAAAGAACTCTTTGGTACTTCCAAACAAACAAACAGAAAGGATCTCGTGGATGAAGAAACTGGGGAACCTATCACTGCCGAAGATTTATGTTTCTCTTTACAAGAAACATTATTTTCTATGTTGGTAGAAATTACTGAAAGAGCATTGGCCCATGTGAACTCCAACCAAGTTTTGATTGTGGGAGGTGTAGGTTCCAACGAAAGACTTCAAGAAATGATGAAGCTCATGATTCAAGACAGAAAGAACGGTCAAATATACGCTACAGATGAAAGATTTTGCATTGATAATGGTATTATGATTGCTCATGCGGGTTTGTTGAGTTATAGAACTGGACAAACCAACGAATTGAAAGACACTGTTTGCACCCAAAGATATAGAACCGATGAGGTGTTTATCAAGTGGAGAGATGATTAGAACATCCAATAATGTCCAAAAAAAAAAAAAAAAAATCGAAAAATGAAAGGAATATAACAACTATAATATTATGATTCCTTATTGCTCTTACGGTATTAATATATTAATACCAGTAGCATAGTCAGCATGTCAACTAGTTATGGTGAATGATAAATCTAAAATATTATTGAATTATGCGGTGAACTTCACCCTGTTCAACCAAGGAATCCTTGATCCATAATAGGATAGCTTTGGTTTGTAGTCGACTTTGAATTATCAGAAGTAAAACGCTGAGTTCAGCTGGTCGTAAATCAGATAGATTTTTAAAAGACTGGGCATTTGGATCTACCAAGCACGGTCAGATACGGATTTGACATCAAGTAAAGTATTTATTGGGTATTCAATTTTGTAGTAGGTGTATCTCTTGATGTCTCTATCAAGGTTTTCTTTCGCTATGAAATATTGGTGATTCTATACCTTTTCTAGTCTATTATTTGACTCATACCTCTGTAAAATCTTATCTACTACTTCGTTTCCTGTACCACTTGCTTCTGTACACTCTCTTAACAAACTGGCTAATTTCCTTACACTTGTACCATCCCATAAGTTGGCAGATTTTTTATAATTATGGCTCAAAGCCTTGATGGAATCGTCTGAATTTTCGTACTGAATAATTCCCGAATCGTACCTTGATCTATTTTCATTGTCTAAGACTTTACACAGCTTCAAGGGGCCAAATATCTCCATGATTACACGTAGAACATCTTCGTTAAATTTATCCTTTAACTCTGGCTTATGTTTCCATCGCACCTTTAAAGAACCTGAAGGCTCTAGGGATATAACATACGATTTGGGTAGTGGAATATCATGGAAAGAAACATATGAAGTAGGTTGTTTGATTTTCTCTTCTTCCACTCTTCTTCTCTTCAATCCATCTTCTTTCAATTTTTCAAGATCAATGGCGTACTTTCGTTTCAGGGCAAATTGACCCATTTCATCAGTCCGACTTATATTGAATCTATTTTCTTCTTCTGCTCTTTTGAGCTCATCTTGGAACTTCCTGGTGGATTCCAAGAGTTTTTCTCGTTCGAGGTTTTTCTGGTTCTTAATTCTGCGTATCTCATTATATTCGTTTCTAAGCTGGTCATCTATAAGAATCTCATAGACCTTGGAAAGTAATGCAAATTTTTCGGGATCCCCGCCTTCTTTATCCGGATGGTATTTTAATGCTTTTTTCCTGTATTGGCTCCGTATCTGTTGGGTAGAGGTGTCGGGCTGGACCTCGAGGAACTGGTAGAGATCGAGGTCTCCATTGAGGATTGCATCCATAATGAAGAAAAAGATGATGAAGGAGAAGCAATGGGATTTTTGGATGTAGTGGAGCTTATATGAGGGAGATTTCAGGCTCTGAATGAAACTCCGTACCGTGATGAGCGATGATTGGCTGTTTTAACAACTGGTGATGGTCTTGATGAGCCTGAGTGATGTTCCGTTTGGTTATTGGTAACGTTCACCGCTGTGTAGATGGAGCAGATAAGAAGAAACGGGGTGGCGACTGTCAATTAGAGGGATGTAATGATCGAGGTGATGATGTTGATCGGCTCAGCTTCTATTAGAGTATCAGTTGTATCTTCCAGTTGGTGGTTCCATTTCCATCTGATTGCAGTCTGGTGTGCGAAGGTTGCAACATCACGAGACATATGAAGTAAGAGAAATAGAACACAACAAGTACAAGAAAAGGGACAACGACACGGAGAAGGGATATACGATCAGATCAGGATCACTGGGATTTTGATGAACAATCCTCCTCAAGTAATGGCTCTTTTTTTACCAGGTTTATGGTGTGAAAAATGTCAGAATAACAAGTAGCACTATTCAATTCAGAAAAGATAGCTGGCTAGTGAGCTGGGAAGAAACAGATATGACTGGAGTAAAAATGAACTGAGTTGGGATATATCATAATTATCATAATAGTTTATATATATATTTTTTTTTCAATTTTATTGCTTAGAGTTGTCAGACTTTTATGGTTGTCTGGGTTGCTTTATAACAAAAGAAGGCACTCAAAATGATTAGTATAAAACTATAGAGAATTTATATAAATTAAATATGCTAGCAAGATCATTGGAGGCTCATTATCGGTGGCTTTTGTCAGCTTGCTACTCTTTGAAGCTTAAAAAATTGGCTGCTCTCATACTCTATGGGATCTGTCAAATTCGCAACCATTACTTGCCAAGTTGGAATAAGGACAGTCAACACTATCAACGCCAGCCCCAAGCCGCTGGCGTTATCAAAAGGCTCAAATAGGCATATTCTTGTTTTTTAGGAACATCTTGTTGCTCCTCAATTGTATGTTTCCATACATCTCACTTTAAACTATTGGTGACTACTCACTGGATCAGACCATATCTCAAACCCCAACTCGAAATCCGTACCTGCCAACTGGTAACGAGAATATTTTACACTAGAACCCAGATAACACCACCCTCCTACCGTAAACAAGCTCGCTGATTCACCCCTGGACCTAATCTCTATGTGTGGCCAATATCGCACAAGTGTGATTAGTAGGTGGGAATTTCACTCGAAGTTGGCCAATAAACCTATTGCTGATATCAACACCAAACTACACTAAAAATCATGGGGAACGGATATACACCCTTGAACCGGAAAATATGACTGGTTTCACCACATCCCGGATCCGTTTTCATTCTTGTGTACTTGGCTAACTAATACCTTGCAAACTGGGGCTTTTCGCTTTTTCTTTTCCTACAGTTATTCTTTAAATAGCATTTATTTTAATCTTACAAACTTCCCAACCATTCAAAACCAATTGTATGGCAGATACCATTTGTTCTATCATGTCTTGTAACTAAAAAAAATAAATAAGAAATGGCTTGACTCGATCTAGATCTGTTTTATATGACAAGTCCATCTAATTTTTCGTTACTTCAAACTTCACAAACTTGACAAACTAAATTCCACATAGATATAAAATGAACTTATGTGAAACACTATCTTCATTGATTTTTTCTTTTGTTTCTGGATACTTATTCCATATAACTCAATACACTCAATTCTTTTCTTTCCCGGTTATAAAGTCCTTGTAGTCTGTTCGGTTCGTCCGTTATGCATTGTTCCCCCATATGAATTGAATTAAGCCTTGACATTTCTCAAGCCATGGTTGGATCTGAAAATGGCATCTCCTTCAGAGTAACCTCTACCTAAACCAAATCCAATACCTAACCAAACTGGGAAAGATCTTCTCTTGAACAATAAGATAGAAGCTAAAACACCACCACCGAAACCTAAACCGGTCTTAATAAGAGTGTTGGATAAAACGACATCCCATTTGTCATTCAATAAGTTTTGGGAGGTGGAAGTTGGTACGACCTTTTGTTCAGTAGACACTGTGGTGCGGTTAGTACGGTTCAATGCAAATCAGCACATCCCGAGGGACCCTCCCCCTGTGACATTACTTACTTGTGTAGCTTGTGATTGTATGCCGAGTTCATTGAAAAATGAACAAGAACTGGTTGGTCAACGCAATGCACCTGACCGCGGTCACGTGCGCAAACACCATCCAGGAATGGTTTCAGGGTGAGCTACTTGATACTTGGACACTTCTATGGGATGGGTGCAAGTGGAGGTCTTTGGCTACGAGGAGCTGAATTTCGTGGTAGGCTTTGAGGCTGCTGCCCGGGCGAGATTATCGTATTTTTGGACGTATATGAGTGTGGTGCTCCATGGACGAGAGGCAGAGTAGAGACCAGAAGAAACAGAAAAAGATAGAGCCGCAGGTGTAGAGCATCGAGGTTTATGTATTGCATTTTAAAGATGAAGTATTTTTGCAGTGGTGTTTAGAAACCAGTATTTAGACATAGAGGCTGGAGAGCTTAAGTATAACTATAATTCAATTAATCGGGAGGCCGAGGTTTACGAAAGAAAGATCGTTTATTGAAATACCACAAACTCACAAGCCAATGACGACATCGACCACCAGAAAAATTATGTAAACCATGTCCAAACAGATCAATGTGACAAAAGCTACCACAAACCAACAGGACCGACATTTCCAGGTCCTGGTTTTTTTTTTAAAAAAAAGCAATGATTAGCGATGAAAAATCCCTGGGTATAGCAAGTCCACGATACTAACAGAAGAGCGACAAGTTTGGAAGGGAGATGAAGTTGGGGTGGTGATAGCGACATTTCCCGGTTTTTCGTTTTCGTTTTTCGTTTTTCGTTTTTTCGTTTCCTGTTACGCTAATTGCCCAGACTGTCAAGTATTTCGCCTACGATAAGAACGTATCCTGCTTATGGACGGAAGGCCATTTCTGTCCGCTTTTTGTCCGTTTATGGTCGTTTTGGTTTACTTATGGTTAGAAAAAATCATTTTAGACGCGGCACATTACTGTACATTACTATTACTAGTTTAAGTGCACACGATTGCCCAATTAGCGGATGACCGTTACCACCTTGGAAACTGGACGTAGGTGCTTTTTTTTTATTTACTTTAGTTCTCTGCACGGGTCCCTAACATATAATTAGGAACGGAAGTAATAAAAAAAAACAAACTGTTGGCGAAAGCCTCACCAATTAGGAAGATGCGCCAGATATTTCCCCCCAAATCAGTTGAAATGAGTTGATTTAAGCTGGGACGCCTGTGAACTTTCCATTAAAAAAATTTGATAAATCGTTCACGAAAATCTTGACCAAACCCAGAAACATTGTTCTGGCAGATTGGAGGGTCTGGTAGGCTTTTTTTTGTCACGTCTTGGACATTTTTTTTTTTTTTGGTTTTATTAATTTTGTCACTGGCCCCGGCCCCGGCTACGTCTCTCCCCTCGCCTAACACTCAGGGCTACCACTGTCACTATTGGTACCAGATGTACCAAATGTACCAAATAACAAAGTGACAAATCTTTCATCTCAATTGGGAACTATAACAATACCCTTTGTTGGGAGCCCGGCACCACTACTTTCCTGTCTGTGGCCCACTGCGTCCACCACCACCGTAGTACCGTTTCCGGTCGCTCTCCCCCTAAAAAAAACAAACTCTAGTACCATCTCAACAGCGAAAAAAGGTGGGTCCTGGTGTGTAGGCGCGGATACAAGTGACGAAATTAAACTAAAATGTTTTAACGCGCATCTTTAATCGGTTACATTTTGATTATCGTTGTTGTTTTCTCTCCCTTACTCCTCTTCCACCTTACCAGTCAAACCACCCACCCATCAATCCAGACCTACCGCTCCTAGTGCTGGATCGACTCAACCATAAACACGTATAGGAAGGTTTCGATCAACAGAGTTGTTTTTTTTTTAATTTTTGATCTTGATATTTATTTGATACCTTTTTTTTTGCCATTAAAACCCTACTTTTTGGGAATCAAATCAGGAAAAAAAAAGGTGCTGGTCTTAACTAGTACAGATTGTTTTTCTTCGTTTACCCAAATTACTTTTTATCTACTTCTTGGTTCTTTTCAAACATAGTGGGTTCTAGTTGCCCCTAATACTTTAATTTACCACCACCACCACCACCAAAACAACCACCATCAATACTATTACCATTATTATTGTTATTGATTTTATTTTTACCTCGATTCCCACTATTACTTCTTTTACTACTATTATTACTACTATTATTATTATTATCATCCCTATTGTCACTCGTTTCCAATGATGTCTGTTCCTACCAATAACTCCCCTGGACCAGGTAGAATACCCAATCAAAAACAGATGAATCAAGCAGCCCATCTGCCGTTTATAACCCACCCTTTCAAAAGACCCACATCACAAGTCCCAACAACCGCCTCCACAATACAACCAGATCAATCCCCGGAACTCAATATGTTCGCTAACAGTCCTAAGACTAAACAACATAGTGGAAAACCTTCCTCTTCTACCAATAGGCGGTTCCTTCATAACAGAAGTCATTCTCATAATTCTCAACTGCCTTCCCCTTCAAAACAGATTTTTCAACCAATTCATCATAATCAAGATCTTTATGAACTGCATTTTGTTTTCAATAATAACATGCCCGCCTCTTCAAACCCTCCTTCTTCAGTACCTCCAACCCATTCAAATTGGACTTCGTTGATCCCTCCTATGCCTTCTAAACCAAAGGCAGCTTATAGTCCGGATGTTCAACCAAACCAACAACAACAACAACATTTACAACACCCGCAACAGCAACAGTTTATGCAGCAACAACAACAACAACGTAAATTGAGACAAAACACTCCCAGTCCCAACCTTTCAGTTCAACCTCAACGTCATTCTATCGCCATATCCCCAAGCTCAGAACATCTCGATGATGATTCATTCAAAAGAGATGACAGAAATGAACTGTTCAGAACAAGGACTGATTTCAAAAATGATACTTCTCCTCGAAAAGAATTCAATGGATCTTTTGTGACTCCTGCAGCTCCTACTGAACAATTTCCTCCTAATCAACAACCACAAGAAAAATTACAACCGGCTTTCCGTAAACAAAGTTTAAGGCGAAAGAACAGAAAAATATGTAAGAAATGTGGTTTGGAAATCACTGGTCAATTTGTAAGAGCTTTAAGTGCTGCTTTCCATGTGGAATGTTTCACTTGTAATGAATGTGGTAAACAATGTTCATCTAAATTCTTTCCTTATGAAATCGCTGATCTTCAAAACCCTGAAAAGATGATTCAAGTCCCACTTTGTGAATATGATTATTTCAAAAAGTTAAACTTGATCTGTCATAATTGTAATAATGCATTAAGAGGTCCTTATATCACAGCTTTGGGTAACAAATACCATTTGGAGCATTTCAAATGTACGGTTTGTCAAAGAGTATTTGAATCAGATGAAAGTTATTATGAACATGAAGGAAGTATTTTCTGTCATTTCCATTATTCCAAATTATATGCTTCTCATTGTGAAGGTTGTCATTCATCTATTGTGAAACAATTCGTTGAATTATACAGAGGTGGTAGAAATCAACAATGGCATCCTGAATGTTATATGGTTCATAAATTTTGGAATGTTTGTATCATGGCAGATTCTGTTGGCTTACAATCAACTTATCATATAAGTGAAGAATATTTATCTGACTTAAAATCTTTAAAAAATATTATTGATGATGATGGGAAATCATATCCAATAGGTCTTGGTCCAAAAGTATTACTTTCAATCGAACAACAAATAGAAAATATCGTCATGCAATGTTGGTTAACTTTATCAGGATATGAAGAAACTACTGCAGCATGTATAAGTGATATGCTTTTAAATGCATGCACTGGAAATCAAAAAAATGGGTTATTAGCAACAATTAAATTGGTACTTAATATTGAAGTTTTATTTGTGGCATTAGATCAAGTATCAAATGCTTGCCAATCATGTGCTCCTATATTGAAAGCAAAATCAAAAGGTCAACCTAAAATTCAGGATATTGATGATCCAGAATCAAGTCAAATAGTTGAACAAGAATATTTCCAAATCATAAAGAAAGAACCAAGAAATTTATCAGGGAAAATCATGAGTTATTTAGCTATACTAAGAAAATCAGGCCAAATTTCTCAATCTGGAAGTTTAACAGCAGAATTATTATCAGTTATTACCGGTTGTGCTCATTATTTAAAGTTATTAATCAGAATTGGTCTTAGTAATGCTTTAAATGCCAATAAACTTTTGGGTACAACTGCAGCAACTGATTTGTTTTTAAATGCTATGGTTAAATTTGAAAATTTCAATGTCAGATTAGGCGAAGAATCTCAAAATGATATTGCTTTGATCAAACAAGAAATCAGTATCCCCCCAAAGGCTACAGATGCTTGTGTTGCTTGTTCCAAGAGTATTGAAAAAGCTTGTGCAAAGTTCGATAATCAAAGATGGCATTTGAAGTGTTTCAACTGTTCTAATTGTTCACGTAATATTCCTCCTGAACAAATCAATCAATCTAAATTTATTATTGCCGAATCATTGATTGTTTGTCCTACTTGTGATATCCCCAATAGTGTGCCTGGTTTCACTCAAGTTAGTGATTTAGCACAATTGGTATACTTGCTTCATATCGCTTTATCTAGATCACAAGCTGTTATGAAGGTAGATATTGGAGCTCCAGTAATTGAAGGATATGATCAAAAGGAAAATGTCGTCAGCCGTCAAAATACCATTAAAAATACCAAAATTGATGAAGATTCAACTAGTGTCACCGAAAATAACTATTCAAAGACCATTAGCGATGTCACCAGATTACGTACTCGCAGACAAAGTCAAAAGTTATCCAATTCAATTAAAAAGAATGCAAGAAAATCAGTCATTTTGGATGCTCCTGTGGCTGATATGGCCAAGGAAGATGAAGTGAATATCAATAGTAGTACCATTGATGATACCATGATTGAAGAATTATCTGAAGTTTCGATGTCTAATGCTCCAAAGAAAACAGATAGAACTGCAAGTGCAGCCTCTCATTTGTCATACATTGCTCTGCATAATGATAATGATCACTTTAACGTTAAAGCAGGATTGAAGATTAGAGATGAACCACAACGTCAATTGACCAATGGTCACCTTGATAGAACTTCAGACTTGTTGAAGAATGAAAAATCATTGACATTAGATGATATTCCAAGAATTGTGGCTGCTGAACAAGCCAGAGATCAAAGACCAAATGCTTTCAAGCATCACAACTCTTTGTATCAAAGACAAAAACCAATGGATACGGTCAAGACTATTGGTGGTGTTCCCGGGCCTGTTTCAGCTACTCCTACTAATGCATTAGATTCAATTTTGAATGCTCCTCCAGCACCAGCCAATGCTCCTAAAAAATCTACTTATTATTCAGAATTGAGTAAGGACGAACACTTTGTTATGAGACATATTGCAGTTGAAGCATTAATGAACATTTCTGGAAATAAGTATGTCAAAGAAGATATTCTTTCTTTGATTCAAACCAAGAAAAACCCAACTTTCTGGGACAAGTTCAAGTTTGGTGGCCAAGATAAACGTGACAAGAATATGGGAGTCTTTGGTGTTGATTTACAAGATTTAACCAAGAAATACGGTGTCGACTCTGATTTAGGAGTTGGCCCTTCTAGATTAAGAATCCCAATTGTTGTGGATGATGTGATCAATGCATTAAGACAAAAAGATATGTCTGTTGAAGGTATATTTAGATTGAATGGTAATATCAAGAAGCTCAAGGAATTGACTGAACAAATAAATAAGAGTCCATTGAAGTCACCTGATTTTAGTACTCAATCAGCAGTTCAATTGGCTGCCTTGATGAAGAAATGGCTTAGAGAATTACCTAACCCGTTATTAACATTCAACCTTTATGATCTCTGGATTTCATCTCAGGCTGAAAAAAATTTGGTGATTAGAAAGAGAATTCTTCAATTGGTTTATTGTATGTTACCAAGAAGTCACAGAAACTTGGTTGAAGTTTTATTGTACTTTTTCAGTTGGGTTGCTTCATTTGCTGAAATTGATGAAGAAACTGGATCCAAGATGGATATTCATAATTTGGCTACTGTGGTTGCCCCTAATATTTTATTTGCTAAGCAAGGTCCCGGGGCTGATCCAACACCACAATCAGGAGAAACCTATTTCTTGGCCATTGAAGTTGTTAATCAATTGATTGAATTGCATGAAGAATTGAGTGTTATTCCTGATGATTTGCTTCAATTCTTTGACAAATGTGGATTTAGTGGATCCAAGTCAGAGAATTTAAGTACTAAGGAAATCATGAATCGTCTTGAAAAGGAATTAAAGGAGGATCCTAACTTCTTCCGTAACTACGAGAAGATGGCTGTTCCTGATGGAGTCTCCAATCAAATGGTTCATACCAATACTATCGCTAGAGGTCACTCTAGAGTATTAACTGAATCAAAGGGAGAAACTTCAAGAATTGACGGTTAATTTACATATATATAAAAAAAAAATTAAAGGATTTGGAAGCTAAAAACAAAAAAGACAAGGGAATTTCTACTAATCAAACAAAAGTATCCAAATAGCAAATTGCAGAAATATCAGCTTTCAAAGTCAGAAGTCAATCAAAAATGATGATAATTTACTCATGACTCACAACTGGTGAGTTTGTCTTACGATAATGACCCTGTTTAGGCTACATGTATACGTATGTATTAATACTGTAATGAATAAGCATAATCGATCAAATAAAAAGAACAAGCAATAAGAAAAGACGTAGAAATCAGAAGAGGTAAAGAAAGGAAATTACAAATATACTATTCTAGTCCCATGATTATATGGGTACTGGACTGAAGTATTACTGCAAATCTAAATTAGTGATAAGAACAATAAAACGAAAAGTCTCCTACGGATTCGCTAACACAGGAACCAAATAACAAGTTAGGTTTAGACGGCTTAAACTCCATTCACAAGAGTACTCTTGGCCTACCAGCAGTCATCAGGTCTCCCTCTTAAACGTCCCTAGCGACTGCTAGTTGTATCCTCGGGCTCAAAAAAATACTTGGGGAAATGTTGGAGTTACTTAGGCTGTCAGCGTAACGTCATTAAACTATTATTAATCACTAAAAGAGCGCTCTCCCCAAGAAACCAAAATCTCACATCTTAATATCTTGCGACCAAATACACCAATAATGTCTCTAACTGCAGACTCCCTCAAACAGATGATTCAAGATAGACTCCAGGCCAGCTTGGTTCAAGTGGAAGACATGTCCGGAGGCTGTGGCCAAGCCTTTTCGGTGGTGATAGTGTCGGAGGTATTCAAAGGTAAGAATAAGTTGATGAGACACCGTTTGGTGAACAGTGCTTTGAAGGATGAGATAGCCGGAATCCATGCTTTCACCCAAAAGGGATACACTTCCGAGGAGTGGTTGAAACAAGGCTCCAACTGAGCTATATAAATGAAAACCTACAAGAAGTACGGGACTATTCTCAGCTAGTTTGGTCCATTGTCAATTACTAGTGGGTTGGAGTGAGTAAATCGATCGTTAATTCCGATAACAGCGAAGCCCTACCCGTCCTCCCATTCCACCAGAGCGGTGATACTTACAACGCACCAATCCTATATCCTAAGGATGATTGTTGATACTGTTGGCTGTTTTCTGTTGCTGGTTCTATCTCCTAATGCAACTGGCTTCGCAACTGCCATCACCAATAACAGCGAGCAACTTCTTACGAGAATGAGCAAGAGTGGTCTCAAATATAAATATATATATATATATATATATATATATGTATTATAGACATTGCATAGTGGCATAATATACTCAAAGAAAGAGATAAATATTGTAGCCAGGAAGCGAATTGTAGACTAAGCGAAATTGACTCTAAAGGTGTTACTTAATCCACTAATATGTTAGTATAGATCCAGCTAAATTGTGCTAAATAGCGAACACCAAACCCGAAGAAAAATATTATGGCCATACTGAAGCAAATACGATGCGGCAAGAATGATAGAGATTAACAAGGGATATCTAAACGTATTTTTACAATTGATTTTCGTGCATCGTTAGTACTCATTTTTAGTACTAAGTTTTGTAGTTCATCTACAATAAATATAGTACAGTGCCAGAGGCTCACCGTTTATTCTATAACCATCCACTAACCACGTAGTGATGTTCCCTTTAGTACCGAGGGTATACTGTATCATCAGTTGTCGTTAAATAGCCAACAAAATAGCCAATAATAATCAAAAATCAAAAAAAAATATAATAATAATAATAGTACAGTCAAGGATCTGAATATTCTTGTTCTTAACCATGAAAGTATCTTTCAATTAGGTGAACTTTCGTGAATCTATCTGAATTTACCGATTTTATAGATTATAATTCATGGATTGAACCAAGTTTAAACTGTTCTCTTACAACTTGCTTCCATAGTTCTTGGAGTGGGCAGCCATAACCACGATCCACATACCTAACAATAATCCAAACATTGCAGTCACCATCAAAGGATAGACAGAGAGACCAGCATCACTGGAATCAGCCACCAATCCCACCAAAAATGGCAAGATAGCAGCACCTCCACCACCTAAAGCACATATAAAACCCACACCAGCAGTTTCTAATCTAACAGGAAGGATCTTAATAGCACAAACAATGGTGGTAGGGAAAATAGGTCCAATTGCAGCACCAGTAAGGAACACAATTATAAATAATAATGGGACAATATTGGTGAATGCAAATACCCAGAAAATGAAGGTTCCGATGAAGGAACCAATAATGTAGGTCAAGTTAGCCTTTAATTCGTTACTAAAGTACCTGGAAGTAGCAAAACCAAGGACAATTCTACCAAAAGTCAAACCAGACCAGAAGCTAGTAGCAATGTACGAAGAGAGTTTGTAGTTCAAGTGTTGGATACGGGTCAAAAAGGTAATCATCCAAGCACCAAAAGCCACTTCATCTCCGACATAGAGACATAAGATCAGGGAAAAGAAGAGAACCTTTTTGTTACTAATGGTTTCCCAAATGGTGACATCTCCGGCTTCAGGCGTTGAATCGTCTTCTTGCTCCGTAGACTCCAAAGAGTCCATTTCGAAGGTTTCAGTAGACTTATGCTGACTGTGTTTCTTTTGGATCATGTACTTGTACTTGGCAGCGGTTTCGTGTCTGAAAATAAAGGCCATTTCTACTAGAGTCAATGCTCCAATGACACACAAGATGTAGTAGTATTCGTTCCAGGTCCATGGATTCTTTTTCTCAAGGAGGTAGGTGATAACAGGAGGAGCGATCATACTGCCTAAACCGTAGCAACCGTGTAAAATACCCAAGAGTTCGTTAGAGTCTTGTAATGAGCCCATCCAGGTGTTCAAACAGGCATCAAGAGAACCGAAACCAATTCCGCTCATGACGAAGCATACAAGCAAAAGCGGGAAAGGGGGTTTATGAGCTATTGTTATGTATGCTAAGGTCATGGAACCACTTCCTAAGGTGACCAGACCTCTTATACCGAGATTCAGATGGGTATAGTCATTCAAAACCCCCATCGTGAAGTATCCGATAACTGAAGAAAGAAAGATCAAGCTGACCTGCTTATCATTAATTTGGTAATATTCTTGGAACTTTGGAATCATGGTTCCAACAGCTTGTTCAGCCAAACCGAAAAAGACAAACACCATGAATGAAGCAGTGATCTGAAACTTCAACAACCAGCTTTCTCTCCAGTCTTGACTATCGATATAAATCCCATCCACCCAGCCTCTTTCAAGTACGTGGTTTGCATCCAGAGAGTCATCAAATGATTGGGAAGATAAGATAGGTTGGTCGTTCTTGGTGTTACCTGGATCGTAGCTTTGGACCAATGGTACCGATGTTTCGTCAGGTCCTTCCATAGTATTATGGATTTACTGATTAAAGGATGTGGGGATTCAAAGTATTAGAGTGAATTGGCCTTTTCTCTTTTCTTCCAGTATGTTAACGGGAAGAAGCTTATATAGGGTATTGGGAAAGTGGAAATGTCAGTAGGTGAAATAGGTCTGAAAATTAGATCCCATCCCTGTATCGGGGTAGTGGGAATTAAATGGGGTAGAGTTCCTATGCATTGCGAGGAAATTGCGAAAAAAAAATACTGGTATGATTCGCACCCTGGCGAGGATAGTGACAGTTGGTTTGTGGTTGCAGCCAGGATGACAGTGACACAGAGATAACTAGAAAATCTGGGAAAATCTTGGGGCAATCCGGGGCGTATACGGAGATCGTCCTAAAGGCCAAGGTAGCCCAGTAGAGAGAAACAGATTGAAGCTGGCAGGGTGCTGGTGGGTGTGTAGTGGGAGGCATAGGCTTCATCAGTTATGGTGTCGCGGTATACCATGGAACCTGGTTGCAAATTGTGCTGTTGCAGCGAGCGTTCTACACTTTAGGCTGTTGAATTAGGTCCACATTAGCACAGACACAGACACAGACACTCCCGAGTACCGAACACACAACCCCATGGTACCAGAACTTATAGTGGGTTTCTATAGTAGTGGGTAGCGAGGATCACCACTGGTGGTGATTTTGATAACAGTTGCCAAGGAATAGTGGGGTGCGGAATTTGTAATTAGCGGAATTCTCTTATAAACTGAGATGAGGTGATTTGTGGGGAATAACTATCATATGGGCTTGATGAGCCAATTCTAGATCCAGTAAGTGGTTAGATGGGACATGACTTATGACATAGGAGTGTAGGGCCATATAAGAGAGCCATGACCAAGAAGAAGAAATTCCTTGAATGGTATATCCAACGAGAGTGGTGGTGAGGTGAGTATGAAAAGTGCACTGGCTAATAGGGAGAGATCTTTACCAATTCTATCCACAAAATGGCCAATGATCGACAAGGTCAGAACCAGATAGTAGATATCAGACGGTTACTAGGATCTATTGCACCATGGTAGTTATTTCTACCAAGTCATCGCACTATTTAGTCACAATTGAGTCTCGTAGTGCCTCACTAATACTACCGAGCCTCGCTAACTATGAACAGCTAAATGGCACGAGACAGATGAGCTAAACAAAATGGAGTTGGAGATAGACAGGCCAGAATTGGTGTTTCGGTGATTCTCTGCTTATGACAATTGTGATTCTGCTTTATTTTCTTTTCTTCTTTTCTTCTTTTCTCCTTTTCTTCTTTTCTTTTCTTTTCTTCTTTTCTATTTTTCGTTTGGTATTTTGCAGCTCTTTAGCATCACCTCACTCTTCTCTTCATGGCATTTGTTAGACGCGTTTACCAAACATCAAAAATCAAACATCAACCACCAAACTCCACCAAACACATCATACACCGCTCCACAATGTCACAGGAGTTTGTGTCCGATTCCGAGGACGAGGCAGGGATCCTCCTCGGGGCCGTGCCGTCTCGTTCCCCTCCTCAGAACCATCAGTCCAGCGTGTTTGATGATCTATTCAATATGGTGATGGTAGAGGACTCACAGTCAGAAGATGAGTTGACCCAGATCCTTCCTGCGGAAAACATCACAACCACAGCATCACAGCCAATAGAGCTAGAACCCGAATTGCGAAACCAATTGGACCATGCCAACCAAAACCAGATATCTGAATCCGCCAGTTCAATCGCAGACCTGCCAGATCAAATCCTGACCACAGACCACCCCAAACAATCCAAAATAACGACTGATATCCAATTGCATGATGGCGTCAACGACGACAATGACCATGAAAACGAGCACAACCTTCGGATATATCTCGATTCCAGAAACTACGAGTCTAAGTCATCCAGAAGAGGTTTAAGAAAGCGTAACTTTGCAAGTACTCATCCTTACTTGGCCGACCAAGCCCACTACTTGGGCCTTTCCAGCATCAACTACTTGAATGAACTATATAACGATAAGCAAGACTTTGAACAGATCGTCAAGTACCTTAACTATTCATACAAAAAACTCAAATCATCGAATCCAAAGGATGAAAAGTATAGGGCTAAAAACTTCTACACCATTTTAGGTAAACAGTCGGCTCTAGCACAGGCCAAGGAGAAAGAAGAGTTAAGCACCCAAAGTGGCAATATCGAGGATGATGAAGAAGAAGAGTCCCAACCTACCTCCTTTAGCCAGCCAATCAATGAGGATGATAATAGCAGTTATGAACTGGACAACTCACTCAACTACGGAACATTTACCCCACACCTATCGGATGATGAACTCTCTGATGGTTACAACTACGAGTATATACCCACAAGAAGAGTTCCTCTTCAAAAACTAGGAAGAGACCAAAAGCTTCAGAATTACAGAGACCACTACAAAGGACTGACTTATAAAGATCAACATAGAAGACAAGACCATAATGACCATAAAGAATTAAGAAAAGGATTGGCTATCAAAAAAGTATCCCATATCCCCAAGATTAATAAAAATGATATCTTTGATTTCGTGGACGACAATATGGATCAAGAAAATGATAACCAATTCTATCGTCGTTTCGATACTTCACATGAAAACATGTCAGATTTCGATACTCCTTTACGAAGCATGGACTCTTTTGGAATTTTATCAGAGACTTCGGACTCTGAAGTAGATGAATTCAATAAGACTAATAATAATAATAATAATGATGATGATGATGATGACGATAAAGATGATGCAGACTCATTATTTAGAAGATCAGTCAGTCCTAAATTGCCCATTGAAGTTCTTCTGGATGGGTCTGTTGAAGAGGTTGATAGAATCAATCCTATGTTCGCCAATAGAACTCCACGGGTCAAAAATAAATCCTCAAAGTCGTGGTCATCATCCTCAAGATCCAAAGCAACTCCCAGAAAACAAGAAGGACTTTCATTCTCAAGTCCAATTCCAAAATCAAATTTCAATAGAGCCACTCCAAAACATTCTGCATCAGAACTCCAAGATAAAGAAAATAGACACACACATTTACAAACACCAAAATCAAGAAGCACATCACATAAAACCCATAGAACGGATGGCTCATCAGTTCCACGGCCATATAAATCTCTCCAATTAACACCATCTACTAACAGAAGAAAGGGACATCGTCAATCAAGAATCAATAATGCATCTAGAGGTATCTTGTACAAAAAGTCATTGACAAGTCTCAAAAAGCCAAAGAAAACGATTCTACCGATTGATCAAGAAAAGGAGGAACAGATCAAAAAGAAAGATCAGGCTACAAACAAGATAGCCACTAATCCAAAAGAGCTCTTGAAACTGGACTATTATTTCCTGAGAGCACCAGTACAATTTACTACAGATTTTGAAGCTGAAAGCGCAAGTCGATTCGTCCAGGAGAGACCACCTCCTAAGTCATACAATTTCCCAATTTATAACCAAGCTATTGGAAACTTTCCCAATGGATTCATTCTCAATTCTATTGATATTGAGAAAATTTTCCAAATAACCCAAGGTAAAACCTATTTGTTAAATAAAAATATTGTTCAAGTCAATTATTCTCTTGAATTATACACTTTTACATTAATTGATAGCGAACAGTCAACTAAGTCAGGAGAGAAATTGTTGGTCCAAATAGTCAAGGACTTTAAAGACCATAAATTGAAGGAAGAGGCTAAGGTTAATGAAATATACTGTGCAGTTAAGGGACTCATAGAATGGTTTTTAATTGTCCAGGAACCTCCAGGATCCGAAAAATTCCATAAACTATTGAACTATTCGTTTTCAGTCCTTGTCCAAATGAAAGAGAACTCGAAACACGGGATGTTGGTATATTCATGGCTTCTTTTATTGTATTTCACATTAGTGACTATGAACAAGCGACCGATAGATACTTTAAGTACCAAGAAGAGTGAATATTCAAACTCTAGTCTTGATACAATTTCTGAAGGGTACTGGATTTTATTCTTCAAATCATTCAATAACCAGTTTGAATATAACAGCAAGGAATATGAATCATTACAAATTGTCTTGAGAATTCTCAAATCCAATTATTGGAAAAGTGTTTCCAATGCAATGGATAAAATTGTCTGTGAGGTTGACTACGAAGGTATTCTTCAAGATTTGGTTTATTTAGCACATTTCACGCCTTCTATTAGTCACGACTGGACACCATTCTTAAAACTCTATGGTGTATTTGGAGTCGAAGATTCGAGACTTCATACAAATTTTCTTGATGTGATCATTCAGCTTAACCAGTCACTCCAATGGCCATTTGAGGAGCCTCTTCTCTTGAAAATTTATTCCACGGTAACAACAAGAAGATTTGCGAATTTTAACGAAGAATGGGCCACTCCTGAGGTTTTAGGAAGAATCAGAACCCGAAACGATATTCCTAATGACAGTTTTTTCGAACGTTTCATGTTATTCTTATATTCATATGTTTCCAATTTACCTTCCAATGCCAACAAAAAGAGATTGATTACGAAATTGATTACTTCCAGTCACTACAGCTACAGAAAAGACAAAGAGCATTTTATTATGTTTGTGAACCGTATAAATTTCACCCTGCTCTTGGTGCAATTATCAGATCTTGATCTCAAGAATCAACTACTAGATTTGATTCAAAGAGTCAGGAGTTGCAAAGATAGCGAAATTTATGAAGCGATTATTACTAGTTTAATTGTTCATACTGAAATCAGCATATTCAGAAATGGACGCATTGCTGTTCAATGTTTCGAAAGTTTATTGAACGAAATGATCGAGGATTATGTATCAATTAGAAGCGTTGGATTATGGAAATCTGTCTCGGGAATTTTCGAACAGTTAATTGCAAGTAATTATGTTTTCCAGTTTCTTGAAATTTATAATAAAATCAATGAGATGCCAGACAGAATTTCATCGACTGTTCATAAGACATTGATGAAAGCATTGACTTTGATTAATAAAGATTTGAGTAGCCAACAGATAATCACTTTGAATTTTACAAATCAAAAGGTGCACTCACTTCTCCATAAGTCAATGGGAAGAATACCTCTTCCCAATATAGTGGAAGAGGTCAAACTTGAGCCATTGATCGAAATATACTTTCAAATATGGTTGAAAAGTATATTTATGTTACCTAATCCAAACTGGGCGAAGTTGGTTCTTCAAATCTTCCCTTACCTTGGAAATGCCAAGCTGAGAGAAAAATTTAAACTATTCTTCTATTTTGAGCTTATAAAATTCACTCCAGCTAAGCCATTCATAGATGAAATTATTATTGGAATTTTTCAAAGCCTTGCATCTTATACACCTGCAAAATATCATTCTGAGCTAATGAACCAACTCAACAAGGAGAAGAATGAAGTTATTTTTTTCCAAAAGAAATATATACCAGAAGAAGTCACTCCATTTCATTTACTGAATTCTAGAAGCCGATTGGTTTTAAATTTATTGACTAATTTAGCCAAAGCTCTGTTACCTCAAGTGACGAAGAAGATATATCTTGAACACTTTATTAAGACTTTAAGCGATGAGTTCGATCATTATTTTTCCTCTTCTTGGTTCAAAGAGTTTTGTGTGAGATCAATTAAAGCTGTTCAAAAGTATTCTGGTGATATTATACCCAAAAATACCATGCTTAGAGAATTTGCTTCCAGACTTAGTATTCCTCAAGATGAATTGGACAAGTATGACTGGTTGACTTTACCATTGAAAGAAAGATTAATTACTTTGAACAAAGAAATTGTCAATTATATTCATTATGGTAAAGATCTTGATAGAGTTTTGCGTAACTATACATTTGATGAAGGTGTAGAAGTTATCTATCATCTCATCAGTATATACGTTCGGTCATCAGAACTCAGTCGGGGTAAATGGAAATTTATTCATGTACTATTAGAGTTCTTCAAGAAAAATTTGAACCTCTATAACTTCGATGTTCCCAATCATCAATTCATGGAGTTTCTACTGATGTTAGTTGATATTTCCAATTACGATCTTAGAATTCGTAACAATGAAGATAAGCTTTACAGAATTAAGAGCTTAGAATTATCAATGAAAATCCTTCAATTCAGTATGGTTCTATTTGATGGGTACAAGGATCAAGCAGATATCGAGGAGTACGTCGAATCTTTCTTGGGACAAGATTCTATGAGTGTAGAAATTGAACAGTTTTCTACCTACTCATTGTTCGATATCCAAGATTTAAGAGAAGAACACATAAGTGGAGAAGTTGTGGAAGAAGCATCTATAAAGCAGCATGAACTGGAATTGGAGAAGATGATGGAAAATATCAAAGTGTGTGATTTGGTGAACACAGGCGAGATCTTGGAGTTCGAGATGGCTTTTTAAAAAGCTTAAAGCATCATTTAATAACTATTCTGTTAGTCACAGGAAGACGGATTCCTTTTCTACAACTAATTTATTCATACCAAAAAACAGAGCTTATCAGCTTGTTTGGTATTACATTGCATCAGGTATATTTTACCAATTAACGATAATTAACGATAGCATTCTAATATACATTATTCAATAAAATACAGTAATATCACCAAACCACTGTTTTGGTGATTATAGTTCAGGAACCCACTTGTAATTGTAACTACTAGTGAGTTTAACTTCAATTGGACGATTATTGTAAACCCCTTTGACTCTTGATAAGTCTAATTTCGGCTTCTAACTTGTCCTTACCCTTCTTGACATCTAATAAGGCCACAACAGATCTGATTAATTCATCGTACTTGGTCATAGTCTTTCTAGTAGGCATAACTGGTTTCCAAGTAGTTCCACCTGCGGTAGGAATATCTAATTCCTGTAACACAGAGTTTACTGACTTCAAAACTGATTGCTTCTGTTGTAAACCTTGGAGCTTTTGACTGGATCTCAAGATCACACCAGGTGTGAGTTTTTCAGTACCATGGAAATGCAAACCATAAGCCTCTTCTTCCTTTTGGGTCAAACGCTTGGACAACAATTGTTGCACTGCGTTGGCTTCTTGTTTGACGTTTGGATTGGCAATTTGGTTTTGCTTCAATAAACCAGACAAGTATTGTTGTAAATGGGTTTGGAAAGATCTGTCTTTCTTAAAAGATGAAGAAGCAGCAATTGGAATTGGTGGAGGTACTGGGTCTTGGTTCAGACTACCAATAGATCTTTGTTGTTGTTGCTGTGATTGTCTCTTCTTTTGGTGTTTATCTATAATCATCAAATTATTGTATAAATTGGTTAAACCTTGAGAAGATTGGTATTGTTGGATAGGTTGGGTAGTTTGTGGGGAGTCCAATAAGGTAAGTAGATGAGATCTTTCTAATAACATTTTCTTGGCTGCAAGTTCGAATCTTCTAGCCTCAATAACCAAAGATTCTTCCTCTGCTATTTCTGCTGGAGTTCTCTTTAATAAGTTTTCCAAATATTGTTTTCTCTCTACTTCTCTGGACTTGGAATATACCTTCAAAGAATCAATCAAGGCAGGGTTGGAATTTTCTTGGGATTCAAAAATCTTGACTAAAATTCTGTAGAATTGTTCCTTTAAGTCTTCCAATGTTCTGTCTGGGTATTGGAATCTGTCATGAACAATTGTCCACTTAAGCTCGAAGGCAGAACAGAGTTCAAACAAGTGCTTGGTTTCTTCGTAAGTCCATTTGATAGGCTCTTCCTTTTCTTGCTCATTTTCTTCTTCTCTGTCCTCTTTTTCTTCCTTTTTCTTGTCATCCTTTTCGGTGTTGGTCGCTTGTTCCATATCTTCTTCCTTTATTTCTTTCTCTTTTTCCTTTTCAGCTTCTTTTTGTTTGGCTTGTTCTTTTCTTTCTCTTTCTCTTTCCTCTCTGGCAACTCTCACTGCTCTCTCGTGCTCTTCAATATCTTCCATAAACGTATCAAACGTCTCTTCATCCACCAATTCAGGCACATCAAGTTTCACATTGAATTTCTCAAAAAAGTATGGTCTTTTGGCCTCTTCTTCGGACTCTAATAACTCTCTAGATCCTTTGACCCAGTGGCTTAACTTGGTTTTCAGCCCATTGTTGGGGTTGAAGGTGATGTTGGTCCATGGCGATGGTTTGGCCTTGTATTTGTCTTTGGTATTGGGGTTATATGCTGATGATGATAAGTTTACTGGAGGAGTATTTGGACCGATCAAGTTGTAGAGCTCTCTGGCCATCCCTGTTTGGCGGGGGTTTCCGTCCGTAGACGACTTTTGTTTCTTTTTGGGGGGCTGCTTCAGCTCATCCCGCTGGATGTTCAACACATCTAAGATATCGTTGGCAGACATGATTTGTTGTGTTGGTGTTGTAGTTAGTGAAATGGAGATTCAGATGCCTGTATAGAAATTGCTAGTGTGCACTGGAGAAGAAAATGCGACATGGAAATGACAAAGAACTGTCAAGAGTGTGACACAGACATCATATAGCTAAAACAGATACAAACATGTCAACTGGTGCTTAATGGTGGTTTCACCTTCGAAGTAATCACACATGGTATTTTGTAACGTTCCACAGTGTTCCATAATGTTCTAGATCGCTTTTAAATATCTACATTTGTTCCTAAATGGTATCCTATTGTACTTTTGCACTGGCTCACGTGAATAATGTCCTAAGTTCACTATTCTCTATAATCGAATGGTCCAATGCTCTGTATAAACAGAATATGATGAATATGCTGACAAATAACTCCTGATGTGTCTTCAAACGAACATTCTTTTTTTTTTCCTCTGCTAATGATACAATAATTCTGATCCACCTAAGCAACGTAATGGTAGACGTTTCTATCAGTTTCGTCTCTCTTCAAATACTCTTTCTCTATCAAATCTTCGACTCTTTGCTTGATGAGAGGAATCAGCGGTTGGAATCTGTTGGAAAGCTGCTTGATAAGCTCTTCAAACAACTCATTGTGCTTCAACAGGTGCCTTGACTTCATAATACGGACAATGGCAGCGTTGACTTCATTCTTACGGCCTTCCATAATATTATTCTTGACCTCCTCTGCCTCTTCTTCTTGTTCAGTCTTTTGCGGCTTTTCTTTAGATGAAGATGCAGACACTGTCAAAACCTTGACTTTAACAGATGGAGACTTGAACTTTTCGTTCAATTTGAATAAATCACCTGGATTCACTTCCTTGGACATTGGAACCTTAATCAATAATCTCAGTCTTGGAGCAACGGCAATAGATTGCAAATGCCTTTTAAGATCTGGTTCGGGAATCCCAGTAAGCTCTTGGATCTCCAAATATGTAAGTTCCTTCTTTTCTTCAAATGCCAGGACATCTGGATCACTGGATTGTGGTGCAAATAAAAGCATAATCAAACCAGCATAAGTTGGCATGTTAATTTCATAAGTTCTACTTGGATAAGTGATTCTAAAATCAATAGAACCGAACTTTGGACTCCAGAATAATGACTTGTTGTGGTTTTTCTTACCGGAAAACCAGAACTCTTCGAATTCCTTGATGGTTTGGCGTAATTGACGGGACCAAATTAATGTCTTTTCATCATTAGTTGGATTAGTAAATGATTTGTAGTCTTTGGTCATGGACTTTGGCCAGTCAGTAACATTACAGATCTTCAAGTCTAAAGAAATTAATTCGGTCTTCTTGTTCTTGATAACATTCTTCTTCCATTCATTACTGATATCTCTTGACAGCTTGATATCTTTGTTCATCTTCAAAACCTTACTTAGTGACGAAGTACCCATATCTTCACCTAATTTAGATAAAACCAATTCTTCCAAATCTACACCAAGTTTGTTATTGGTAGTGGTAGTAGCTTGACCCTTGGAATTCAAGAAACGTTTGGCAAAATGGTTGGCATAATTGGATTCAAAAGAATCCTTGTCTTTGATGTGTCTTAAAAATGAAATAGACTTTGCAATAAGTTCATCAGAGTTATCTGGAGAGTTAGAGTTAGAAGCATCCTTAGATGGCAATGCTTTACTGAATTGTTTGATATGATAATCCATATAAATTGATAACATTTCTGCAGCATCAACTCTTCCTTGTTTCTTTGGTGAGAAATCATTAATGAAGTCCTTCATGGCATAATTAATAGTCTGTTCAATCAATGGGTTCAGATCAAAAGAATCTTTGAGAATAACCATGATTTGCTTTTGGTATTCCAATACCGTATCGATCCATTTTGTGGCGAATGAAGTAGGATTGGACTTTTTACCTGTAGTATTTTCCAAACTGTTTCTAACAAAATCAGGGATTTTATTACCTTGAGTGATCATGATCTCCTTCAACCTAATTCTCAATAATTCATATTCATCATCAATTCTTCCAATTAAATTATACAATAATTTTAATTCTTGAATTTTATGTAGTTCATTTTGGTCTTGGAATATATTCTCAAACACTGGCAGTAACCAGTATGAAAGGCCTTGGTGTTCAAATGGCAAAGATATGATTTGATCGATTTTATCTTTAATAATAATGTTGTTCATCAATTCAATAAGTTTAGGGTATGTTGTTTCTGGAAGATAGAAGTTAATTCTAGTTTCTTCATCTTTAATAAATTGACTTGATTCACCAAGATACCTGGTACCATTGGATTGGTTCAAAAATTCCTGAGAAATCTTATGGAAGAAAGTCTCAGAACTGGCCAAAAATGCTGGTTCAAACACCACTTGATAGTAGGAATCACCATAATGAAGATCAGCGTTACCTGTTTCAATCAACAATTGTAACATATTGATAAGTTTGGAAATGTACATGTTGGAAGTAATAACCTCGCCATTTCTGCTTCTGGTGATTTCATCAATGACAATCTCAATGATCTTTTTCCCCACTTCATCATTGCCATGTTTAATGATATTGTCTTTGAAAAGCTGGATACCAAGGTCGTAGATAAGAAGTTTTTTGTGTTCTTTGACATACACACGGTTCAAGTACATTAACACATCACTAATAAACTTCATGGCTTGAAGATGTTCATTCCATTCCAAAAGAACCGATTTCATAAACTCCTCTTTGCCATCTTTGATCGATAATAAATACTCTCTTCTTTGAAGTAAATGCTGTGATATAAGACCTGCCACATTATCGTAGAGCTTGGCTCCAAGCTTTCTCAACACAAGGACATATGCCTTACGGTATAACTGTTCATAGGATAAGTTTGACACGTTCTTTCTTTGGATCTGGGTGATGGCGTTGGATAAGATGGCCCATGATTTATCGTAGTCAGCAGCTTGTTCCGCGGACGAGTCCATGGCAGAGCTGACCAACGACTTTCTTGGTGGCCTGATCTTGGACCTGCGGCTTCCTGGAGGCAACATAGCTCGTTGGGGTTGGTTTGATAGGAGAAGAAGGAGTAGTTTGATAGTTGTTAGATGGCGTGGAGTGCAGGTGGGTGCCACTGTATGGGAGAGAGAGAGAGAGAGAGAGGACAGGAGGGCCTGCAGATAGGTGGCGACTTCACCTTCAACTTTAGTCACTAGTAGTGCGAGGTAGAGGCAGATGGAGATGGATAGGGAGGGAAAAGGTGGGGGTGTATTGCGCTCTGGGTGTAGAAAGAGATGGTTTTAAATTATCGGAAAAGCCTTGGGACTGGGGATGTGGCAAGTGGTTTGACTTTTGGGTGGCGGAGCACGTCCTTTGGGGGGATGTGGCGTAGAGGTAGACTCTGGTACTGGCTGGCCCAATAGAAAGATGGGGACGAGAAGAGGTGAAAAATAGCACCAGTCTCGATAGAAAAGGTACGGGTGGGGTCAATGGCCGAACAGTGAGTGTAGCGGTGTTTTTCATCTTGTTTTTTTTGGAGAGAGAGGGGTCTTCTTGGTGGGTATTCAGGGTGGTGACACTTTGGTCCACTGTCGTTTTGGTGTCTTGTTTTGCGACAAGCGATTGCTGCAAAATGATAAGCGAAGACAAGAACTTGGGAGATGTTCTTCGGTATGTTCGGAGTACGCAGCTCAAAGAGACGAGAGGCTAAAGAAACGGGCTTTCTTTGAGAACACCAAGTGGATATGAACCAGATGGACTACTTAGAGCTCGGATGTTGATGGTCCTGATTATTCTACTGGCTTCGATGGTCTGCTGGTTCTGGGGGACTCTGACTCTACTGCCAACACCATCATGGGAGTCACACTGAGCTCTGGTTCTAGTTCTGGGTATCTGGCCTTTGTTCTCGTGTTCTCTTGTTCTACGCTGTTGGCCTTCTCCTCCAAATCGCTACTTGCATTGCATTAGAGGTGCATCTTGTCAATGAGCATCTCCAAAAACACCGAAACTTAAAGACCACACATCTGGTGCTCGGCAATTGTACTGCCAGCTACACAAGATGGTACTCCACAGGGTGACACTGGGTTTATGGAAACTTTTCACTTCTTGAGCTGTTTCGGCTATGGGCGGTGGTGCAGATAAGGCCGGAACCGCACCCATCTTTGATTCCTGTGAAACCGTCCAGTCTTCTGTCTGGCCCGGTTGCAACTCATACCGAACAAAGGCTACGGTCAGGTGCACATCATGACCAGCCTAAACGGTGCCGAATCTGCCATCTCTGAAGCGTGGCTTTTGTAGATGTTGGTTATACTTATCTTATCTGTGTCACCTGACCAGCATACTAATCTTCAATTTCTGGCCAGTTGCACGGGCTGCAAATCTGAGCCAGCAAGACCTGAAAGGACCCAGCCAACTGTGCCAAATGACTCAGGCCAATGTCATTGCAACCGCTTTACTATGAGTCACATACTCCCGCTAGTCCTTTGCTTGTTTAAGGGTTCACCCACAACTCTGCCACGTGATACCGGTCAGTGACAAATTGTGGGGGTATCATTGGTTATCTGTCAGCAGGCCGGTATCGCGCCGGTACCGGTGCCGGTCTATCGGCGACAATATAGTTATGAAAGTATGACGGAGTGAAAAAAAAAAAAAGATATAAAGAAGCAACCAAATCCATATATAGGCCAAAAAAAAGGTACTTAATTATCGTAACCAAATATTTCAAGAAGAAAAAAATGGCTACTCAACCAAGAACATTATATGATAAAGTATTTGATGACCATATTGTCCATAAGGACGATTCAGGATCATACTTATTATACATAGATCGTCATTTAGTCCATGAAGTGACATCTCCACAAGCATTTGAAGGATTGGCCAATGCCGGTAGAAAAGTCAGAAGAACTGATTGTACTTTGGCTACTGTTGATCACAATATTCCAACCATTTCCAGAGAAAATTATGTTGATGTTGAAAGTTTTATAGAGCAAGCTGATTCCAAATTACAAGTTAAAACCTTGGAACAAAACGTGAAGGATTTTGGAGTGACTTACTTTGGTATGGACGATGAAAGACAAGGGATTGTTCATATTGTAGGTCCCGAACAAGGGTTCACTCTTCCAGGTACTACTGTTGTTTGTGGTGATTCTCATACTTCTACTCATGGTGCCTTTGGATCTTTAGCTTTTGGTATTGGTACTTCTGAAGTCGAACATGTTTTAGCTACTCAAACCATTATTCAAGCCAAGTCCAAAAATATGAGAATCACTGTTGACGGTGATTTATCGGAAGGTATTACTTCCAAGGATTTGGTTTTGCATGTTATCGGAGTCATTGGTACTGCTGGTGGTACTGGATGTGTTCTTGAATTTGCTGGTAAAGCCATTGAAGGTTTATCAATGGAAGCAAGAATGTCGATTTGTAATATGGCCATTGAAGGTGGTGCTCGTGCTGGTATGATTAAACCAGATCAAACCACTTTTGATTATATTAAAGGTAGACCTTTAGCTCCAAAGGGTTCTGAATGGGAAAAAGCAGTTGCTTACTGGAAAACTTTACATTCCGATGAAGGTGCTCATTTTGATTATGATATCAAGATTGCTGCTTCTGATATTGTTCCAACCATTACTTGGGGTAATTCTCCTCAGGATGCTTTACCAATCACTGCCAGTGTTCCAGATCCTTCTACTGTCACTGATCCTATTAAGAAGTCTGGTATGGAACGTGCTTTGGAATACCAAGGTTTGACTCCAAACACAAAATTACAAGATATTAAGATTGACAAGGCTTTCATTGGTTCTTGTACCAATGCTCGTATTGAAGATTTAAGAGCTGCTGCTAAGGTTGCCAAGGGTCACAAAAAGGCGGATAATGTTAAGGAAGTTCTTGTTGTTCCAGGTTCTGGTTTGATCAAGGCTCAAGCTGAAAAGGAAGGTTTAGACAAGATCTTCGAAGCCGCTGGTTTCTCTTGGAGAGAAGCTGGTTGTTCCATGTGTTTGGGTATGAACCCAGATATCTTGGACCCAGAAGAAAGATGTGCTTCTACTTCCAATAGAAACTTCGAAGGTCGTCAAGGTGCCAAGTCTAGAACTCATTTGATGTCTCCAGCCATGGCTGCTGCTGCTGCCATCAAGGGTCACTTCACTGATATTCGTGAATTCGATTACGATACCACTGATGAACCACATGTCCACATTCAAGCCGATACTGAAGAAGATAGAGCATTACAAGATGCTGTTTATGAACACGAAAAGGAAGAAATTCCAGAAACCGCCGCTGCTAGAGCCGAACAATTGAACGATATACCACAAGAACCAGAAACCAAGAAGGCCAAGATCACCATTACTGCTGTTGGTGGTATGGATAAGTTTGGTGTTTTAACTGGTATCACTGCTCCTTTGGATAAGGCCAATGTTGATACTGATGCTATTATTCCAAAACAATTCTTGAAGACCATTAAGCGTACTGGTTTAAAGAATGGTTTATTCTACGAAGCTAGATTCAATAAGGATCCAGCTACTGGTAAGGATGTTGAAACCGATTTCGTCTTGAACGTTGGTGACAACCGTAACGCGGAAATCTTATTGGTTACTGGTGACAACTTCGGTTGTGGATCTTCTAGAGAACATGCTCCATGGGCCTTGAAGGATTTCGGTATCAGGTCTATGATTGCTCCATCTTTCGGTGATATTTTCTACAACAACTCCTTCAAGAACGGTTTATTACCAATCAGACTTCCACAAGAAGTTATTCTTGAAAAATTATACCCTGTTGCATCTGCTGGTACAAAGTTAACCATTGATTTACCAAACCAAAAGATCTTGAATGGTGACACTGGTGAAGTTTTGGTTGATCATTTCGATATTGAAGAATTCAGAAAGCATTGTTTAGTCAATGGTCTTGATGATATTGGATTAACTTTGCAAAAGGAAGAACACATTTCCAAATACGAAGCTATCAGAAGAGACAAGTTCTCTTTCTTGGAAGGTGGTTCTAAATTGGTTAAGCCAATCAAGGGTTCTAAGAAGTCCAAGTTTGGTGTTAAGGCTCAAGAATGGTAAACCAATACAAAAAAAAGAGTAGGCATGAATAATTAAGTTTTTATAGCATGAGGTGACAATTGTCATTCAATTTCACGTATTTAATAATATATTACGAACAAGAATAAATACAAGTAGAAATAAGAATAAATACAAGTAATAAAAGAAAACAAATAAGAATAAAATCGATTGAGAATAATTCGGATAAGAATTAACCATATTCAAAAGGTAATAAGATCTATTCTTTATACTCTTGATGTTATTATTAATTTAATTTTTATTCCAGAGTACTATAAAACTGTTTTATTATTCCCCTAGTAGTGTGGTATTGCAAAAGGTGGGTTTCCATAAATTAATCACGGAATAAACTGACTTGTTGGGTACCTCGAATCAACAAGTTGCAAAGTCTATATAATCCTTTTTGGTATTTCCAATTCTACTGATTGAAATGATCTGAATACACTAAGAAGAAAGCAATATGAATTAGCAATGCTTGGACAAATCTTTAGCATAAGACCTAGCGACTGATTTGTTTGTTTTATATAAATGGAAATATACCTAAGCTAGGATTCGTGGCTAAATATTTTACTCATAATAAAAAACACAGAACTGGGATTTGCAGTAATTTGTATACTTATAAAGGAACAGGAATATCAACTCAGGATCAGGCGGATCATTTATCTTACCCAGAGCAATTTGTTTCATTGTATTGAGATGGATAGGGCTTCAATTGCTGAAAAAGTATCTACAAGTGCTTATTGTTCAAACTTTGGTAGGCAAGAATGAAGGTACGGGTAAAATCACTCTTTACAGGCTAATAATTAGGTGAACTATCTTGGTATATATCAATACCAATAATAAAGACTTTTTTATAAAAAAAATCATTAATGGCCCATATAATGGTTCCATGGTATATTATCAATATTATATTAATTCACATCTATACGAAGTAAAAAGATAAATCATATGGTGATCTGTTTGTACAAACAGAGAGGATCTAGCTCTCTTGGTTAAATACTGGTTCAAAAACTATTTAGCATGAAGATATTAAAACCATTATCCTCTTCAAGAGTTTTATTGGTTATTGTCTTCTTTAGTCTGTGGTATTTCGTTCACCTGATCAAATTTTTCATTGGCCTTGTTGGTGTTTTGGGTGCAATTGATCAATGCCACAGAATGAGGTGGCTCCCGGAATCAATAATTCCAGTATAGAAGCTCAGGTGAACAAATTAAAAGTATCAGAAATAAACACGAAGTTTATAAATTATTCAACAATTCAATTATTCAAATAATGTTCGTAGTACTCAATTATTGTTATTATTATTGTTATTATGATTATTATGCTTCTTTGAAGTTTATTAATCTGCCTTGTCAGACATCACTTCCTTGACTGGTTCTGAATCATAATAAAGTTTGTTCTGTTGAATATACCTTATAACCGAGTTTGGTAACAAATATTGTACTGACATACCTCTCCTAATAAATAATCTAATTTTTGTGGACGAAATATCATTATAAATCAATTGTTTGATCACCAAAACATTTCTTCTATGCTCATACATAATATCATGACTTAAAAGGAAACTTCTAACATCAGAACCAGTTCTTTCAACTATAAGACAACCATATTTACCTAAAATATGATGTAAATCTTGATCAGCCCAAACATCTGGTTCACCCATTGATTCAATTAAATCACCACCTGCAAGTAACATGATTTTCACCCCTCTCTTTTCACCATTTTTGGTCATGATACCACCACGATTGATATTGATTTCTTCATTAAAATGATCCAAAACAAGAGCAGTACGAGTATATTTTGGTTGTAAAGATTCCCATGCATCAACCATAAGCCAACTAGAAGTACGTTCACATGCTAATTCACACATTCTAACTCTATGATGAGCAGGTGCTAACCCTTGTTTTTTATAGTTAGAAGAAACAGGAGAATAATAACCACCAATGACTTCAAATCTGGTTTGTTCAGTAATAGCATCCAATGCCATTTCAAACATTCTTAAATGTAAATAAGTAACTGGAGAAAATGAACCACAGGCCACGATTACCAAAGGATATTTAGAATCATCCAGTAATGTGGTGGCTAATCTATGAGTTGGAAATTCATAAGCATCCAAAGATTTTGCTTGTCTTTGTACACCATGAGGCACTTCTTCAAGATCAGCAATTTGAGAAGATTTCACCTTTACAGTGGGTGGAAGTATTGGCTGTGTTGGCTTTGGAGGAGGTTTTGGTTTTTCTTCTTGTGCAACAAATACATCTTCATCAGACGAAGAATTGACCAAGTCCGAGTGGATCCGAGGAATCTTGGAATGGAATTCTCCTCGATTTAAGTCATCATTGCTATGTTTGGAAGGGTGTGGCGGAGGAGCATCCACAGCACTTCCCATATCTGCTAGCACGAACGGTTGAATTGGCATATTACTCGGAATCTTGGATGAAGGGGCCGTTGGCTCTATGTCCCTATTCATTGATGGAGGTAGGAAGTTTGGGTTTCTGGTGGGATCCATAGTAGAAAATTAACCAGCAATTGATGAGAAATAAAACGAAATTAAAAGATTGGGACTGAGACTGAGACTGAGACTGAGACTGAGACTGAGACTGAGACTGAGACTGAGACTGAGACTCAAAAATATGTCAGACTTAACTTGGGTGATACCCTTTTACGGTTGAAAGGGGAAAAGAAGGATAAAGTGAGCTAAAGGTCAGAAGACAGTGACTGGTTGGTTTATGTTCAGGTTCACGTTCACGTTCTAGAGGGTGGTCAGTTTCTGCCTCTGTGAAAGGAGCTTAGATCAGGTGTCTAAATGGATGGATGGTTGGTAGGCCACTAATTTATGGGCCGTATGTAAAAGTTGCGGGATGGGCAGCAGCGGGCCGGAGAGAGAGGAAATTGATCCAATTTATACAAGGGTAAGTTGAAACAATAAAAAAAAAAGTTCAACACTATGATTAGGTAACTAATAGTACAAAGGAGAAAAGACCCGTAGTGGATTAGTGGATCGTGTGTGATCACGAGACTACACCTTATTCCCTATTCAAAGGTCAAGGATCAGCAAGTTCCTCTTTAACCCCGAGGAAAAAAAAAGGACTTAGTGAAATACTTACTGGACTTTAAAAACAGTAACCAATCGAGGGTTTAGCGACCCCTTGCAACTGTGGGGTAAAGAAAAATAAAACCTTGGCCAACGTTGGCAATGGCAATGATCCGGCGATTGACTTGTTGTGGTAGGGGTTTAAGAGACATGGGATGGTTGATCTGGTGGAGTCTTAAGGCCGATAATGTGTAAGTGTTTTTTTGGATTTTTTTTTTTTTTGTTTTTTGCAGTATACACACTTCCATAACTGACTGACCTGTCATGGGTTAAGGTAGTCCGGATGACTCTTACTTTTTGTTGTTGGTTACACCAGTGCCGGTGGAGGGTGGAGAGCGCAAAAAAGAAATGGCGTCACAGACAGGATTCGAACCTGCGCAGGTAAAACCCAACGCCTGAACTGCTGGATAGCAGGGCGTCGCCTTAACCACTCGGCCACTGGGACGGAATTTCTGCAAAATTTGAAATCCGGGGTACTCTCACCAGTACTCCCCGTGGGCATTTAACCTTGTAAACAGGGTCAAAATTGATGATTCAGGGGTATCGAAAGTGTTCTGGACTGCTTAATGGGACTGAGTTAGTACAGCGAGCGAGCATAAAATGCTAGTGGTTTCGCGTGTTTGCTCTACATACTATGGAGTGGCTGTTGGATGAGGCATCTCAAGACGACGGTGTACTGAAGCGCAATGATTTACTACTGTATGCTGGTGGATGGATGGAGTAATATATTCCACGATAGATAAAGGCTCTGTTTTAGTTGGGCCAGATGAGTCTTGCCAGAATTCTAAATTTCATATGCCTGTTGAGCTTCTCCAGCTTGTAAACGGAGTCTCGGTCACAGAGTAGTTTGAACCACCAAGTTGATAATATTCTACTTCTGAGCTATCCAGGACTTCCACAATAACTAAATTCTCGACTCATAGTGTGACTTACATCGCCAGCTTCCCAGAACTGTTACTAGATCTCTATTTCTGGTCCCCTTAACCATGGTAATGAACCCAAAAAAAAAAAAAAGAAAAAAAGTGCCATATTTCTGAAACGAGGTCCCTTGACGTTCCTGGCCCTTTCTTCCGACACATTTCGAATTCACTTCCTTCCCATCGTGTCCGTACCCTTACTTTGTTGCTTCTTATTTTGCAATCATTAGATGCAATTGTTGCAGCCACGCACGACCCGATATAAAAATTACAATCGGGTTCTCACTTCATCTATCACCAAGATGGCATCTAATCCAAAAGTCAGACCCGCTAGAAAGCTTCTTGAAGCTAGCGGGAAGTGTTCCAAAGAAGGTTTAGCTTACGGTCAGTGTGTTTTGGAAACTTATAGCACCATGGCAAAGGGATCATGTGAAAAGGAATTTGCCTTGTTCAAACAGTGTATCTCCAGACAAGCAAAGAAGTGAAGAAACGGAGGAAGCAGAAGGACCAGAATGGCCAGGATGCATAGGTTTTGATGATTGGTTGTGTGGGGGGATGTGGAATCATCAACTGGTGAGACGATACCAAACTTACTGGCTAGGCATTTATGGGACCAGTCACTTCGATACTGTGTGTGACTGACTCGTCACCAATGAGATGTGTCTGAAAATTGGTTCGTATCTGAGAAAGTCAATGGGTGGAAAGGAATAATGCTTTCCAGAACGAGTTCAAGAATAAGGGAATTACTCCATCCAAGCCATTAGAGCAAAGGGGCCAACAAGTTGCCCGGCAATACTAGTGTATAATAGACATTTAAGGAAATATAAAAGTAAGGAACATTCGAGTAGACAAATTGGCGAGATAAAGAAAGAATAACATGTTGAGTATCAGGGTCCGTATATGCGGTGTTTTGTTAAAGTTAGGCTTGGTTTATAATTGATTGTTTCAACAGGGATAAAGGTTCAAACTACACTTTTTGTGATTTTTTGCAAAATGCTAATAAATTCCAAAAGTGGAATAGAAGAATTCGCCTCATACACTCTTTTATGATAAACAATCGACTCAGTTACCGTCTTCTTCTTAATTTACCTGCGACATAGCATTGTCAGGGACACCTGGGAATTACTGGAAAAATGACATATAATACCAGAAAACTCGAGAAAGCACCAAAGAGTGCAAGACCCGATATCTCCAAATACTGTTGAATAAAAAGAGGAATAATGGCACCAGTTAGAGAAGAAGTACTATTATTGTAAGACGGTTCCATTACCTATTTGTTACTGGTAGTTACAACCCCAGCTTGATTATAGACTATATTTTTCAATTACATCAAGAAGACGACTCAAAAAAAATAAAAAAAAATAACCCTATTCCGTGTCAACTCGATCCTTACTTCTTTCTCCTGCCTATTGTTATTGGACTATTTCTTACACAATCTAGTATAGTTTATCTATCGATCTAGTTCTAGTGTATTGGTGTTCCCCTCTGGCAACACGTGACGTTTATCCTCGGCATCAGCATTTTGCGGGGGAGTGACGATACCGATAACAGCCTCCAAGCAAAACCACACAACTTAGTAAAGTGTACTTATAAGGGAAAACTAGCCTCTTTATTAACACTACCGGTTTATCCACTTCCTCTTCTTCCTTGGTTAGCCATGATCAACATATCGAGGTTGGCCGGCTACAATAAGCAGGATGTTCGCAATATCATTCTACTATTGAAGGAGGCCTACCAAAACAGCAATGTCAGACTCAATTATCAGTCTAGACCCGTGGTGTTATTTATTGGTACGCTTGTATCTACATTTGGATTGGGGTTCTATTTCACTATCAGAAACTTGATTGGTAAGTATAATGAACATGCTGCTCGCAAACGATTAAATAGACCTAATTTGATCAGACAATCATCTACCATTCTTAAGAATGGGGCCAGAGAAATTTTGATTCCAAAGGGTAAAGATTCTTATACTCCAATTATTGTTCCCAAACCAAACTTGGATCAATATGCTGCTGATAAATACCTTTATAAGGATTTTATTGCTCAACAACAATTTCTGCAAAAAGGAATTTTAAATTCAAAGTTTTTAAATCAATTAACAATTATTTGGAGAATTTTAATTCCTAAATTTTCTTCCAAAAACACTTCCCTTTTACTTTCTCAATGTTTTTTTTTGATTTTAAGAACTTGGTTATCTTTACTTGTGGCTAAATTAGATGGTCAAATTGTTAAGAATTTAATTGGTGGTAATGGTAAGAAATTTTCCAGAGATTTGATTTATTGGTTGTTAATTGCTTTCCCTGCTTCTTATACCAATGCTGCTATCAAGTATTTGACCAATAGACTTTCCTTAAGTTTCAGAACCAATTTGACTCGTTATATCCATGATATGTACCTTGATAATGTCATGGCTTATTATAAAATCTCCTTAAACAGCACTGATATTGAAAATATCGATCAATATATTACCAATGATATCACCAAATTTTGTGATTCTCTTTCTGGTTTGTTCTCTAGTATGGGTAAACCATTTGTTGATCTTATTTTCTTTTCTGTCTATTTAAGAGATAATCTTGGTACTGGTGCAATTATTGGTATTTTCACCAATTATTTCATTACTGCCATGTTATTAAAGAAAGCCACTCCCAAATTTGGTAAATTATCTTCTACTAGAACTCATTTGGAAGGCCAATATTTCAATCAACATCTTAATTTGATGACCAATAGTGAAGAAATTGGTTTCTACAAGGGTTCTGTTATTGAAAAGACTAAATTACAAGAAAATTTCCTGAAATTATTAGGTCATCTTGGTAAAGAAATTAATATTTCTTTCTATTATGCTATTTTAGAAGATTACGTTTTGAAATATACCTGGTCTGCTTGGGGTTATATCTTTGCTGGTTTACCAGTTTTCTTAGATGAACTTTGGCCAAAGCAACATGATGGTAAGAGTCCAGAAAAGAAGGAGGTTGATCAAAGACAAAATATGAGACAATTTATTATTAATAAGAGATTAATGCTTTCATTGGCCGATGCTGGTTCGAGATTAATGTATTCTATTAAGGATGTTTCTGAATTGACTGGTTATACTGATCGTGTTTTTAACTTATTAACTCAATTACATAAGGTTCATTCTCCAAGATTTGATTATGGTTCTAAGTTAGGTATTAAGGATATTCGTGGTACTATTCAAAAGAATTATTCTGATGGTATTAGATTTGAACATATTCCAGTTATTATTCCATCCACCTTAGGATCGGAAAATGATCCATTGATCAATGATTTGGATTTCCTGGTGAATCATACCAAGAATTTATTAATCCTTGGTCCTAACGGATGTGGTAAGACTTCTATTGCTAGAATTATCGCTGGATTATGGCCATTATATAGAGGATTATTATCCAAACCAAGTGATGAAGAAATCTTCTATTTACCACAAAAACCATATTTTACTACTGGTAATTTACGTGATCAAATTATTTATCCACACAGTTACACTGATATGCTTGAAATGGGTTACAATGATGATTATTTGTACCATATTCTTCGTGAAGTGAAATTGGAATATTTATTAAAGAGAGAAGGTAACTTTAATGTTGTTAAAGAATGGAAAGACGTTCTTAGTGGTGGTGAAAAACAAAGAGTCAGTCTTGCCAGAGTTTTATTTAAGAAGCCAAAATTGGTTATTTTAGATGAAAGTACCAATGCTGTTTCAACTGATGTTGAAGATTATTTATTTGAATTATTACAAACGAAAAAAATTAGTTTTATTACTTTATCTCATCGTCCATTATTGATGAAATATCATGATTACATTTTAGAAATTGAAGATGGAAGAACCAAATTCCATGATTTAACCTCTGAAGAAAACTTACAATCTATTGATAAAGAAATTGATGAAATTCAAGAAAAATTGAGTCAAAGTGAAAAATGGGAAAGTAGATTGGATGATATCGAAAGATATTTGGATGGAAACTATGATGATATTGAAGAAGTGGAATTAGAAGAAACCAAGATTCCAACTATTTAACGTGTGCTTCATAAACAAGAAGAGCTAGATGATTTTACGATAGCTATAAATGTGAGATTCTTTTTTTTTTTTTTTTTTAAAAAAGAAAATACTGTAGTGTTGAACTGTAAATGTAGACTTCTTTCTCTGTATTTGTTGTACTAATTCGCAACCTTTTTCACAGTAACTAAGTAACTAACCGAGACAGAAAACTTCTGGTGCAACAATAAGCCCCTCTCTCTAACTGGTGTGGCTTTGCTTTTTTTCAGACCGATTGTTGATCTGCTGGAATGTTCGTCTCGGCAATTTAAGTTTCGCTTGGTATATCGAAGATTAAGGGTAGTGAGATCCGTAGTCACCAACACGTCCAGAAATCCGTCTCTTTTAAGAGAGACGATTTTTCACATTTTTCAAATATATAGTTTACCGGTTCAGGCCAAACCGCTACCCTGGAAGATCTTGTTGTTTCGATGATACGTTGGTGTGGGTATGACACATTCGCGGGTCCAATACCATATATGGAGATCAGACGGAGTTCGCTGGTGAACTCACCCAAGTTGCCGCGAAGGGACCGATCTAGCGGTGTATTCTACCTCGTCTACCTCGTCTAGCTGGTCGAGCTGGTCCTGGACTACGATGTGGTCGGCAGCTTTGACGGCAGTGCCGATACAGGCATGGGCCATTTCACTAGTGATGAGTCTTTGTTGGTATAATTTGACCTGATTAGGAACTTGGAACACGTTGACGCACGCTATTTATTTGCACCCGGTCTAGCCTCCACCAGTAGCATAAGGGCCACTGTAGCCATCCCAAATGGCGGCCTACAGATACAATTGCTACACCACTGTAAAGTAGAGGAGCAGGAGACCACGGTGGTCACGTTCGCCCTTTCCAAAACCGTTTCCCAACCCTGCCCCTTAGCCATATCCCAAATATCACTTTTACCTGTTTTTGTTGGTCTCGTGCGTGCACCACTGAAAAAACTCTTAAGGGATGAATCGTCTCCTCTTCAGACATCTCATTGCTCTGATCAATCATTTTTGTTATAAAAAAATTGCTCCCATCTGTAACACCTTGTCCACGCGTGCTTTAACCGAAGACACACATCAGACATTCAGTCAGAGCGATAGAGAGAGAGAGAGAGAGAAAGACTCCATTAGTCATGAGTGAACCTATCAGAAGCAAGAACGGAGACATCTCCAAGGCACCAACTCCTCAGAACACGCCATCATCAGTCACCAACTCTTACCTTAAGCAACAGCCACCGACTGTTTCCACCATTAACGAAGAAAGCGAGGATGTGAGCCAGCAGTTGGCCAACAACCCGGCCTTGTTGTCGATGATCCAAGGTAAATTGGGTAGCTTGGTGGGCCAACAAAGTGGATACGTTGACAGCTTGCCAAAGAAGGTCAAGCAACGTGTATATGGATTGAAATCCGTCCAACAACAACAAATGAAGCTTGAAGCCGAGTTCCAAAAGGAGTTATTGAACTTGGAAAAGAAGTATTTCAAGAAGTACGAGCCTTTGTACGAAAGAAGAAAGAAGATTATTAATGGTAATGAAGAGCCAACTGCCGAAGAAATCGAAGAAGGTGAATTGTTGAACGAAGAAGAAGAAGACGACGATGAAGACGATGACGACGAAAAGGATGAAGATGATGACGAAGAAGAAGACGAAGAAAATGCCACTGCTGGTATTCCAGGCTTCTGGTTGACTGCTTTGGAAAACTTATCTACTGTTTCTGAAACCATCACCGATAGAGATTCTGAAGTCTTACAATCTGTAAAGGATATCCGTATGGAATATTTGGAAACCCCAGGTTTCGAATTGATCTTTGAATTTAACGAAAACGAATTTTTCACCAATCAAGTCTTGACCAAGACTTACCACTACCAAGCCGAATTAGGATACTCTGGTGATTTCGTTTACGATCATGCTGATGGTACTGAAATCAACTGGAAATCCAAGGAAACTAACGTCACTATCAACATTGAAAGAAGAAAGCAAAGAAACAAGACTACCAAGCAAACGCGTACAATTGAAAAGTTGACTCCAACCGAATCATTCTTTAACTTCTTCGACCCACCAAAGCCACCAAAGCGTCCAGAAGAAGACGAAGAAAATGAAGATGATGAAGATGAAGAAGATGAAGAAGAAGACGAAGACTTGGAAGCTCGTTTGGAATTGGACTACCAATTAGGTGAAGAAATTAAAGACAGATTGATTCCAAGAGCTATTGATTGGTTTACTGGAGATGCTGTTGACTTTGGATTCCCTGATGATCTTGAAGAAGAAGAAGAATTCGACAGTGAAGAAGGTGATGAAGATGATAGTGATGATGAAGACAAACCAAAGGAAAACCCACCAGAGTGCAAACAGCAATAAACATATGGCATGCATTCATAAGTTTTGGAACCACCTCCATATTCCAACTATATTTGACATCTTTAATTTTTGATAATAAAGAAAATAAAAAATTATATACAAAAAATCGGTTGCACTGTTTGTTGGTTAGTCTGGGGGATCATTCATTAATAAGTATCATGATGCCCAACTCCTGGTTCGTTTGTTCTTTCGTTTTGTTTTCAGGTAATTATTTTTATTTTTATTTATTTGATAACATGAATTTTTCATTAGTACTGTTTTTTTTTGGATTTGAACAAAATTTTTTTTTTTTTAGAAGAAAAAAAAAAATGAATTAAGGAACAGAATCTGAAGGTACTGAATGTGGTGCCCTAACCAGCTGTAGTTGAAGTCAATATGAAAATTAAATGGATACTACCAGACTAAATTTTGACAGAACCAATCTCATTAGAATAAGATTAAGATTAAGATTAATAAGATTTAGTACGCGGCTTCCAATTGCACAATCAGGGTATAATTAATCGGTTCAAGTTGCCCCCAAACACCAATTTTATGCTTGGTGGATATTCATAGATACTGATATCCGTTTTGCATACGATTGTCACTTGGGTTGATGCTAGGGGAGGTTTTTTCCCCTTCTCAGCGGGTTCATAATTATTATTTTCATTTTTTGTATAACCTCGGCCTAAAAACGCATCTTCGTCTACACCTGAAATTGTTTAGAGTAATAATATATTGTATTGTAAACCGTACAAGGCCGTTCGTAGACCACAAGAATAGTGAGGCCAAATAATAAAAGAATAAAATAAAAATTAAGTAAATGGTGTTGTCAAGGTGTGAAAAATTTTGCAATAGGATGTAAAATATTGATGCTAGAAGAGAAGATAAACCCAAACTGACCAGATCACCAAAAATGGAATTGCTTGATATTTTAGAAGAACCATTATACGTGCCACAATCTTCAAAATGGTACCTTAACAATGATTTTGCAACCCTTGACTCGATTTTAAGGGCTCCCACTTCATGTTCGATTTTATCAAAAGAAAAAATTCGCTATAAAGCTCAAGTTAAAAGTTTTAATGAAATTTGCTATAATCCAGGTCATTGTGAAGCTTTGGCTCAGATTTACTTTGGAAAAAGAGATAATGGCTATGATAAACATGAATTACCTGATACGAGGCAATTTCACAATCTGTTGAGAAAAAACAAAGGTATGATATCTCCAGAAATATTTAACTGTGCACAGTCAAAAATCCATTTTTTGCCTTTGGCTAACCACTACACGGATGTTTCATTAGGAGACTGTTCCTATCTTGATACTTGTCATAAAATGAAGACATGTAGATATTTGCACTATTATACGTTGAATCCCTTCAGCGCTATCAGCGACCACAAGAGAATAAATAATCATAAACAAGGGGAGAAAAACAGCTTAAATAAATCAAACTCCTCCAATACAATTCCTTGGACTCTGGAATATACTATAGGTGAATGTTTCACTGAGTATATTCGTAAAATCACCCCCGCTCAATGGATCAAATGTGACATTCGGTACCTTCCATTCCTGGTATTAGGTAAATTTGCAGCTATTCTAGCAGATCCTGCATGGGATATCCATATGTCTTTACCATATGGAACTTGTAAAGATACTGAATTGCTTTCATTAAATATGGGCGAGTTACAAGATGAAGGGATTCTACTCCTATGGGTTACTGGTAGATCAATTGAAGTTGGACGTAAAGCACTTAAAAGATGGGGTTATAGAAATTCTGATGAATTGATTTGGGTTAAATTAAACCAATTAAAGAGAACAATTGTTACAGGTAGAACTGGCCATTGGCTTAATCATTCAAAAGAACATTTATTGGTAGGCATAAAAGGAAGCCCATCTTGGTTAAATCAACAAATCGATACTAGTATCATTGTGAGTAGTACTAGAGAAACACTGAGAAAACCGGATGAAGTATATGATTTTGTGGAAAGATTGGTAGGAGTTCATTCACGGAAACTAGAGATTTTCGGTCGTACTCACAACACGAGACCTGGTTGGCTTACTATTGGAAATCAATTGGAGGAAACTAGTATTTATGACCAAGATGTTAAAGAGAGGTACCAAAACACACCAAAACGATAAGTTTTTTTTGCAATAGTTCATTTTTTAAATATTTCTTTTTCTTTTTTATACCTGGTAGTTGTGATAAATATCATGAATTCATTCATTGAAATATAGAAATTTAAGGATAATCATTAAGGATGATCATTATCGTTACACGGTTCAATTGATTCAATTGGTTCAACAAAAATCAATCCAAAGGACCACTTGAGAAAAAGGAAGATTTTACACACTAAAGATTTATTGAACTTTCTTATCCTTACGCTTCTTTTCGAATTCGAAATCTCTTCTCATTACACCAGCTCTGTTGAACATGGCCTTTTCCAAATCCGTTCTGATTCCGAAAAGGAACAACACTTCATAAAAGACAAAAAAAGGAGCCAATACCAAGGCTTGCAAGAGATTGTCTAACAAAGCAGGAGCTCTACGTTCATGGACACCATGACCATAGAATTGAGCAAACCATGCTAAAACATGAGTAGCAAGAACAAGCTTTGGGAATGACTTTTGATTTTCGGCATCTAAGGACAAGTAATAATTCTTGATAAAATAATTGAAGTAAATCATACCAGCCATGGCGAACAGACCTACTTGCGGATCAAGTAAGACATAATAGATACCATAGGCAACAGTGAGCAAAGTACCCACATTGAAATATGGACCATATAAATCACGTAAAGACAGATAGGAAATGGCTGTGAAGAAGATAATTGGAATACAAACAATATGAATGGCCACATTGATCTTGTCGAAGTGATAGGATTTATAGAATCCCAATTGGTTATGTAAGTCTAAAGGATGCATGGTTAAAGGTTTGCACTTATTATTTATTTTTGGATTTTCCACCAGATGATACAATTGATACCCAAAATATTTGAAATATTTCCCTGTTGACAGGTCATCCATATATTTATATAATACAATCTTTCACATTACTAAGTAAATAATGCGGAGAGATTCTTCACATGATCTTTTTCCCAGTTGCTAGTATGGGGAAAAGATCAAACAAAATGGGTGAAATGGGTGCGGCAACTGCGTAAAGATTTTGAATGTGAAGTATTCCAGATTAGGTAATAAGGGGTAAGAATAGGTAGAATGTGATTACCATAGGTTTCAGCGATTTCTCAGTGGTAAGATACAAAGTGATCAAGCAACATCGGTGAACGAGGCTTTAGAATTGGTTCAAATTTAGCCTTGTGTGGAGGCACGCAGGCACGGAGGCACACAGCCAGAGTCTCTACGACCAAAGACAGCTAAATGGTGATTGTTGCTGCATACGTTATCCCAAAGATCACCCTGCCCGCTATGATTTTCAATTAAGCTTTTTTAATAGAGTTTCGTTCGTTCAATTCTTTTTTTTTTTGATGGGGTTTAATCCAATCCTCGTTTTGGATTACTGATGGTTCTTAAGTACTGGCCCAATGAAGGTGAATAAACGATACTAAAACTCTATTTCGGGGCAAGTGGAATTTTGCAATTCTCATGGCTGCAACTGTGAAGATGGTACGGGTTTGGTTAAGACGAGGTGAAATTTGAGTGCAGTCTAATTGAGACTGTGATTTAGTAAAAAGTGTCTCTCTCTTTTCTATGAATCAGATCATGAGATATCAGATGTATTTGACCACCTGAGCCCCGTTGGTCAGCCAACATTCCTATTGTCTTCGGTGACTATTTTGCTAAGACTGTGAAAAATTTCAATATATGAAATTTTGGCAGCGTTGTCCCTTCGGTTATCACAAGTGACTATGTTTTAGCTGATTACAGTCTAAAACATGTGGCTAATCAACTACAGTTATTACTTATCCAATTACATCTATACATCACTAGGTTTATCAATTGAATCATAATTGACCCCCTCTTCAATCACCGGGTGCTTCTGTTATTCTAATCTTGTATTGTGTATTTATTTACTAACAAACTAACTCTGTTTGTTTGCTTGTTTGTTAATGAGGAAGTTAGATTTGAAGTATGATTTTTTTTTTTTTTTTTTGCAATTTTTATTTTATGTTTATTTTATTTTTAATATTAAAAAAAAATCATTCTCTCAAATCCAAAACAGGCTTCTTGACTGTTCTCTTTCTCTTGTTGACTTGACCAGTTTCCTTTTCAAATGCAGTGGCTTGTTTCAAGTCTCTTCCGACATTATCTAAGTCCTTAACCTTATAAACTCTGATCATCCAGTTTTGGGAAGTGAATGCTTCTTCAAGAACATTCAATTGAGGACTTTGAGAAACTGGAATGTTTTGGTTTCTGACTCTATCAATAGCATCTCTACCACCAAACAATTCGGTGAATCTATAGTAAGACATCTTGTACATCAAAGATTCTTGCATGGTCTTGGAAGCTTCTTTATCCATCTTATATTCTCCTCTTTCGGTGAAATAATCTCTTTCATGGACTTCATCCGGCCATATACCTTCAGAAATTCTTACCATCCACAAGAATTTATTGATATCATCACCAGAGTATCCCAATAAACCTCCAAAGACAACCAAGACGTAATCAACATCATGTTGTCTTAAGATTTTATATGCAACATCTTCGTTGGAACACATGGCCTTACCAACAGTTGCAATATGGGTGTTATTCCAGGTGTTGTTATCGACTAAAGTGGTACGATCAGCCATACCACCGATTTGGTACCCATAATCCCACCAGGCCATAACCTTGGCGTCTTCTGGAGTATTCATTCTTAACCAATAGTAAGCTTCTCTGTAATCATCAATAATAAGTTGAGATCCATCAGGATTAGTAGATGCTAACACAACAGATGGAGAAGAGTAAGCATTGGAAGTGACCCAAGTACAATGTAAGACAAAGTAGCATAAGTAGAAACCGAAAGTTAACAACACAACTAATTTTGATAATAATTGGAAGATTGGTAATTTCTTATTCTTGTTTTCTTGTTTGAAGACATCAACAATATTTAAATAAACGTCAAACAATTTAGATAAAGCAATGGCAGCAGCAACACAAATGATTGGAGTCAAAGTTAACATTAATCTAACCATGACACCAGCAAAGTACGAACATAAGACACCATAGATAATGACGAAGACGTGTTCATCTCTCAATTCTTGGAAACACAAATAAAGACCAGCTGGGAACAACCAGATCAACATGTTAGTGTCAAAGAAGAAAGCAGGCCAAGCAGTAGGTTGATGTTCCGAGACAGAAGCAATGATTGGAATATGGATCTTAGCATAATTAGTATCCCATAAGGAATAGAAACGACCAGTCCATGGAGCAATCCAACCTAAAGCAGTCAAACCGAATAAACCAGTGATACCAACAATAGTAACCAAGATCAAAGAAACAATTAAGAAAGAATTGAATTGCTTCGAAGGAACCTTGGATTTAACATAATCACCAAAGGAAACCAATTGTAATAAACCAAAGACACCTAAAGCAGCCATATGATCATTAGAACGAATTGGCAAGAAACCAACGAAAGGAATTTGCATAGATGCTAAAGTACCTAACGCATACCAAGTAGTATAAGCGGTATATAATCTATGATTATAACGACCCATTAAAATCAACACAAACACGTGAAGAGGGATCAAGTTGGTAATAAAGACATAACCACCCCAAGCAGAAACCATATAGAAATAGAATAAAGCGGTTAAAGTACCGTAAAAGACCGAACCCATTTTCATGGCTTTGATCCAGAAATAAAAGGTGGCCATTAATAAAGTAATTGCAATTGCTTCATTATCATAAGAACCAGCCACAGATCTGGAGATATAACCAGGTGCAATACCCATGAAAATAGCAGCCAATAATCCAGCATTGGAATCCTTCATTTCGGCAGTAAGTAAATAGGTACAAATGGCAGTTAACCCAGAAAAGGCTGGGGCCAAAAGAACACAAATGTTTCTAATATCAATTGGTAAAGCAAACCAATCTCTTAAAACATGCCAAATAGCTCCAGATGTAACCATTAATCCCGGGTATAAAGTACCACCAGTGACTCTTCCTAATGGATACCAAGTTCTATCATCAAACCAATTCAAGAATTCGTAGAATGAATGACTAACCAAATATTTGGTGGCTCTAAAGTTAAACCATGGATCGAATTCGTGGATAATACTTTCAAATCTAATCACAGAAAACAAACGACTCAGTATGGCAGCTCCGGCAATGGAAATGAAAATGATTACCCGTAAGAGTAATCGGATTGTTTCCACTTTGATGCCTAGAACTTGGAGATTGCTCTGTTCTGACATGGTTGATTGTGGGTTTTTAAACAGGTTCGGTTTGGTTTGGTTTTATGAAAAATCCACCGTGTCTTGAGTGAGGGTGTGCATATAGCCCCACAACCATTAATGTGTCACTTTGAACTATAGTAATGAAAGTACCAAAGGTAAAATAGGATAAAAAATGGTATAGAAATTTTTCATTGGCTCTTACAAGATTCCTTACCAGGAAACAAGCCAAAATTTCACACCAGGCCTCCTACGAAATACAACTACCATTCTTTTGTGCTAACACCAATACCTATAAATATTACCCCAATGTTTTCCTCTGGCCACTACCACGCTGGAATCTAATCCGATACTATAGAGACAGCACTGCAAACCTCAATTCCAATCTAATCAACTATTTGCTACGTTTCAGACCAACATTCGACCATTCCTAATAATAATATAACACGTGATAGCTCACGTGCCGCCATCACGTGACCCGTAGTTGAAAACAGGCTGTAAGCTGACGGCGGTTTACAGTACAGAGCTGTTAAGTTTTCTGGGGATACATATGGTATTGATCTGCTCCACGAAAACTTGCAGGCTTCTTATTCGGATTCTCCGTCGACTTATCGTCGCTTCTTTGGGTCTGAATAGGGAAACACACGTGACCCGTAGTTGAAAACAGGCTGTAAGCTGACGGCGGTTTACAGTACAGAGCTGTTAAGTTTTCTGGGGATACATATGGTATTGATCTGCTCCACGAAAACTTGCAGGCTTCTTATTCGGATTCTCCGTCGACTTATCGTCGCTT